>CAWUDS030002065.1:0-225774 GCA_963859935.3 Lathyrus sativus | reverse complement strand
ATAGTGCTTGTCCAATCATCCTTTTGGTGGTAGTGGCCGGTATGAGTTTTGCTCTATCTTACTTTTGATGGGGGGTTTGTCATCTTGTTTGTGTCAGATTGTGCGATAGTGTTTATCCTATCATTCTTTTGGTGGTAGTGGCCGGTGTATGTACGCTCTGTCACCCTTTTGGCGGGGTGTCTGTCATCTTGATGGTTACAGATTATGCGATAGTGTTTTTCCTATCATCCTTTTAGTGGTAATGGTTGGTGTGAGTTTCCCTCCGTCATCCTTTTTGTGAGGGGTCTGTCATCTTGTTGGTGTCAGATTGTGCGATAATGTTTGTCCAATCATACTTTTGGTGGTAGTGGCCGGTGTGAGTTTCACTTTGTCATCCTTTTGGTGGGGGGTCTGTTATTGTAATTGATGTCAGATTGTGCGATAGTGTTTGTCCTATCGTCCTTTTGGCGGTAGTTTCCGGTGTGAGTTTCGCTCTGTCATCCTTTTGGTGGGGGGTCTGTCATCTTGTTGGTGACAGATTGTGCGATAGTGTTTCTCCTATAATCCTTTTGGTGGTAGTGGCCGGTGTGAGTTTCGCTCTGTCATCCTTTTTGGTGGGGGGTCTGTCATCTTGCTGGTGTCAGATTGTGCGATAGTGTTTCTCCTATCATCCTTTTGGTGGTAGTGGCCGGTGTGAGTTTCGCTCCTTCATCCTTTTGGTGGGGGGTTTGTCATCTAAATTGATGTCAGATTATGCCATAGTGTTTGTCCTATCATCCTTTTGGTGGTAGTGGCCGGTATGAGTTTCGCTCTGTCATCCTTTTGGTGGGGGGGTCTGTCATCTTGCTGGTGTCAGATTGTGCAATAGTGTTTCTCCTATTATCCTTTTGGTTGTAGTGGCCGGTGTGAGTTTCGCTCTGTCATACTTTTGGTTGGGGGTCTGTCATCTGGATTGATGTCAAATTGTGCCATAGTGCTTGTCCTATCATCCTTTTGGTGGTAGTGGCCGGTATGAGTTTTGCTCTGTCATCCTTTTGATGGGGGGTTTGTCATCTTATTTGTGTCAGATTGTGCGATAGTGTTTATCCTATCATTCTTTTGGTGGTAGTGGCCGGTGTATGTACGCTCCGTCATCCTTTTGGCGGGGTGTTTGTCATCTTGTTGGTTACAGATTGTGCGATAGTGTTTGTCCTATCATCCTTTTAGTGGTAATGGTCGGTGTGATTTTCCCTTCGTCATCCTTTTTGTGAGGGGTCTGTCATCTGGCTGGTGTCAGATTGTGCGATAATGTTTGTCCAATCATCCGTTTGGTGGTAGTGGCCGGTGTGAGTTTCACTTTGTCATCCTTTTGGTGGGGGGTCTGTCATTGTAATTGATGTTAGATTGTGCGATAGTGTTTGTCCTATCATCCTTTTGGCGGTAGTGGCCGGTGTGAGTTTCTCTCCGTCATCCTTTTGGTGAGGGGTCTGTCATCTGAATTGATGTCAGATTGTGCGATGGTGTTTGTCCTATCATCCTTTTGGTGGTAGTTTCCGGTGTGAGTTTCGCTCTGTCATCCTTTTGGTGGGGGGTCTGTCATCTCGTTGGTGTCAGATTTTGCGATAGTGTTTGTCCTATCATCCTTTTGGTGGTAGTGGCCGGTGTGAGTTTCACTCCGTCATCCTTTTTGGTGGGGGGTCTATCATCTTGCTGATGTCAGATTGTACGATAGTGTTTCTCCTATCATCCTTTTGGTGGTAGTGGCCGGTGTGAGTTTCGCTCCTTCATCCTTTTGGTGGGGGGTCTGTCATCTGGATTGATGTCAGATTGTGCCATAGTGTTTGTTCTATCATCCTTTTGGTGGTGGTGGCCGGTATGAGTTTCGCTCCGTCATCCTTTTGGTGGGCGGTCTGTCATCTTTTTGGTGTTAGATTGTGCGATAATGTTTGTCCTATCATCCTTTTGGTGGCAGTGGCCGGTGTGAGTACGCTCCGTCATCCTTTTGGTGGGGAGTCTGTCATCTTGTTGGTGTCAGATTGTGCAATAGTGTTTCTCCTATAATCCTTTTGGTGGTAGTGGCCGGTGTGAGTTTCGCTCCGTCATCCTTTTTGGTGGGGGGTCTGTCATCTTGCTGGTGTCAGATTGTGCGATATTGTTTCTCCTATCATCCTTTTGGTGGTAGTGGCCGGTGTGAGTTTCGCTCCTTCATCCTTTTGGTGGGGGGTCTGTCATCTGGATTGATGTCAGATTGTGCCATAGTGTTTATCCTATCATCCTTTTGGTGGTAGTGGCCGGTATGAGTTTTGCTCCGTCATCCTTTTGGTGGGGGGGTCTGTCATCTTGCTGGTGTCAGATTGTGCGATAGTGTTTCTCCTATTATCCTTTTGGTGGTGGTGGTCAGTGTGAGTTTCGCTCTGTCATCCTTTTGGTGGGGGTCTGTCATCTGGATTGAGATTGGTGTGACTTCTTCTCCTCGGCAGGATGACTTCTTCCTCCACCAGAGTGGTGCTTTCTCCTTGATAGGAGGCTTTTCCCTTCAGCATTTATTTTGCTGATGGGGTCATAGCATTTTGCATGATTGCATAACATTTACCCAAAAAACGTGTAGCATTTCCACCGTGTGGAGCATTGCGCCATTGTCAAACATATGTATCCGAAACATGAGTTAGGTCGTTATCGTTGTTGTTTTGCAGGTGTTCCTACGCAGAATGGTTTGCTCAAGATGATTCTTGAAGTCCCTAGCGAAGTTATTGGGTCAGGATGATTCTTGAATTCCTCAGCGAAGTTGTTTACTTAAGATGATTCTTAAAATCCCCAGTGAAGTCGCGAGAGTTGGTTGCTCAAGTTGATGCTTAGAATTCCTGGCAGAGTGTTTGCTCAAGATGATTCCTGAAATCTCCAACAGAGTTATTGGTTCAGGATGATTCTTGAAGTCCCCGGTGGAGTTATTTGTCCAAGATGATTCTTGAAGTCCTCAGCAGAATTGATTCATCCAAAATGATTTCTGGATCCCCGAAGCAGAGTTATTTGATAGTTCTCCAGAATCCCCAGCGGAGAGGTGTCATCCCCAGCAGGTCTTAAACATAGAAGTTGAAATTTCCTTGAAGACTTGATGATTGAAGTCCGGCAGCGGTGCCAAAACCCCAGACTTACTGATGAAGTCTAACTATGATGTCAAAGCAGGTCTCCTAGCTGACGCGGAGTGCCTGACGGCAAAAGAATGTGTAGCCTTATTGGTTCGTGATAGATTAAGGATTCCGTTTCAAGACTTACTGATGAAGTCCAGCTGTGATGTCGAGGCAGTTTGCCTAGCTGACGCAGAGTTCCTGACGACAAAAGATTGTGTATCCTTATTGATCCGTGAATGATTAAGGATCCCATTTCAAGACTTACTGATGAAGTCCAACTATGATGTCGAAGCAGTTCTCTCGGCTGATGCGGAGTGCCTGATGTCAGAAGTTTGGATATCCCTATTTGGTTCATGATTGACCAAAGATTCTATTCTCGACTTACTGACGAAGTCCGGCTGACGCCAGAGATGTTCTTTGAATGCCCGACGACATAGTTAACTTGATTGTTAAAAAAAATTTTCTAATGACCTGATGAGTCCCGAGGAATCCTTCTGCTGCAGTGTCGCAGAATGCCTGACGGTAATATCAGCTATGTATTGCCGGTTACCGAGTGACCAGTGAGCCCTTGATGATTTGAGGAAGAAGCTGCAGCAAAATCAAATAATCATCCCGACGGAGATTTGAGATTAGACCCTTCACCAATTACCGTGTGACCAATTCCCCTGCAGAGTTGTCGTGCAACTGTCATGCTCAATTTTGAAGATGTTCCTACCAATCAGAGTATCGTTTACTTGTACGGTTGGCAAATCACCAATTACCGTGTAACCGGTGATCCCTCGATGATTTGAGGATGCAATAATATCAGATAAATCAGAGAATCATCCGGACGGAGGTTCAGATTAGTATTTCTCCAGCTAGTTGTCGTGCAACTGCTATTTCAGTTTCCGAAGATTTGTCTCCATCAGAGTACCGTCTACTTGTGCAGTTGGCAAATTTTCGGGTTTATTGGTATTCAACTGTCTTTTACCCTGATTGTGTGAGAGCCTTTCGCTTCTCACCCAGTCAGGTCCAAGCCGTTTGAATAGGGGCAGCTATTGCACCCCAAAATTTGCCCAACACTTCTTTACCTAGCTTGTGTTTCATTTCATTCACATTAGCATTATCATTTGCATTTCATTGACATGTATGTAGGAGATCAAGAGGTATGATCACCAATCAAGAGCTATACAAGACTATGAAGCTAGATAAGAAGGTTATTCAAGTGTTAAAGGGTTGATATCCTTGTCAGAGGAGTTAAAAGAGCCTCAGAGAGAGTAGTTGAAACCAAGAGTGTGTGTCTCCTAACTTGAGAGTTGTGTAAATCCATCAGATGATTCTGAAGCCATGAAGTTGGACTTGAGGTCTTGAGATATCTCATGAGAAATGTTGAAGTTCATATGGGAGCTCAGACAAGTCCTTATGCAAGATTAAGAAGCCTCAGCCATGATTGGTACAGCTAGGGTTTGACTCGGTCAACCCTAAGTCAACTAAGGATTTGAAGAAGGTTGAGACTTAGTTCAAGAGCCATGTGATCATGGATGGATACATTGAGATGTTCTAAGGATGATTCCAAGGTTTACTCATCATGATTGGAGAGTTTGAGAAGTTTCAGGCTAGGGTTTCTAAGACTTGACAGTGTAAAATCCCCTAGCTTGACCCCTGACTTCCAAGACATTTAACTCAAGATATGATCTTCATCTCATCTTGGCCCCAACATGATTTTTGTAGGGCATGATCTTAGATTTAATTTGAGTACTAGAAGTCCTTGATAGGGTTTATAGAACTCAAGTTATGAGCCAGACAAGTTACAGGTCATTTGAGGCATGTGAGTTTGGAGCTTGAAAGTTACCCAACTTGCATGACACGTTTTCCCTAGAAGGATGATTCATATGAACTTTTGGTCAACATTAATGTTGTTCCTTATCCTCTTAGCTTTCCATAGAGTACTAGAAGTCCATGATTGAATTTGTAGAACTCAAGTTATGGCTTTGACAAGTCAAGGGTATTTTGGGTATTTGGACATTACAAGTCATTTTGAATTATAGGTCAATTTCACTATCTTGCAAATTTCAAATGGAGTTTTGTTCAACATGAAAGTTGCTCAAAATGATGTTTTTAGCTTAGCCATGTATCAAGAGTCCATTGATATGGATTGAAACAAGCATTGGTTGAAGAAAATTCACAAAAGGACCATTTTAATGAATTAAAATGTAAAAATTCAAAACAATTGGTAATGGAATGTTTTCAACCCAAATCTGTGCTCATTTTGATTGGAATTGACATTCTAAATACTTTCGCATCATTACATTGTTGAATTGAAGTTCATAAAATGGCCATTTGGAGTGTTACTTCATGATGAAGTAACATATCAAATACATCCCTTTGATTGAAATCAAGGAGGGAAAACTATCCAATTATACTCCACAACTGTCAGGCAAGTGAATTGGAGTGAATTTGAAGTGAGAGCAATGCCAAATCGTGCATACCATCATTGAAATTTTGGAGGAAAATTGAAAATGGTAAATCACAAATTGGGCTTTGTTTGAGCCTCCAAAGGTGTTAAACTGAATATAAATTGGATTTAGATCATTCTCAGAAGGTTCTTGTGGCAAACTCTGTTGAGAATCCATTGGAGCAAGTTTGTGAAGGAGCTTGGAACTTGATTTTCGGATTTGGAGATTTGGAGAGTTTCAGCAGAAATTGGATTGCAAGAAGTGTTCATCATCATTCACTGAAGTGATTTGCACTCTTTGGATAGGAATTGAGGCCTGAAACCTACCATGCTCGAAGCTCAAACTCAGGTTCTTACTTCTCAAATTTGCTCTTCATTTACACGTGTTTAACATCTTAGATTCATGTGGTTAAGTTAGGATTAAGACATAGATGAATTTTGTATAGTTTTTAGGTTGAATCTTGGAAGTTTAGGTTATGGTGATCCAAGTTGTTATTCGTGTATCTCTTTGAATCATGGTTAAAAGTGAAAACGAAGGTTAGATTAAGAACATAGGGAGAGAGACGAGTGGATTGACATAAAGAATTTGAGTTTTCATCAAGGTTGGATGTCTGGTATTCTTCCCGTCATGAGGTAGAAAATGACCGGCGCTAGGTCGGCCACCGTGAGAGATTTGTAGAGCCGCCGCGTTCATGTTCCCTCCGTTTTGAGTTTGAATTCTCAGGTTATATCACAGCCATTAGATCTTGCGTAGGAGTTGAATTGGTATGTTGATCTGATGATCCTAAACTTGGCCATGTGTGTCTCCAAGACCTTTTAATGAAATGCAGAGTTTCATGGAAGAAACTCTGGGCTTTGGATTCTTGATGCTATCCACGCCCCCTCTATTAGGCCCAACTGAAATAACACATAGAAACCCTGCTTAGTGCACCCCCTGGCGTGTTTCAATGAGAAATAATTTGCTGAATTGATTTTCCACTGTGCCCATTCCCACGCGCTCTTTGCACCCCCACCTTATTGGGCCCAGGCGTAGTTACACTAGGATGGCCTGCTGGTTACACCCCTCCCCTTATTCCTTTTATTTCTTTTTCTTTATTTTTTGTTTTAATTGATTGTTAGATTTAATTCATAAAAAATAATGAATGTTGGTAATAAATCCTGAAAAAATTGTGGATATAGATTGGGATGTCTAGAATTTCACCATGTTTCTTATTTTAATTTCCCATTTCTTTTGCAATTAAGTTCATATTTTCTAGTGTAATATGTTTTTAATAATGGAATAATTGTGTAATGAATTTGTTCATTTTATTTCTCATTCATACTTTTGAGTTTGATCTTGAAATTTTGTGTGCTGATTATATACAGGTTGATGATGTTGTGTAATTTTTGTTATGATTTTTAGATGATTTTAAATAGGGTTTTAGGGTAGTTGTTTAGGAGTGTTCATGGATAGATCCCTTTAGTGTACCCTTGAAGTTTTAGAATTAGTTTGAACCTTTTGACTTAGGTTTTGCCCCTGATTTTTCTACCATAGAATGTTGATACATGTAGGATAGTGTAATATTTTTCTTGGAATTGTTAGAAGTGGTTTTCTATTAAGTTCCCATTTTACAAATTGGCCTTAGTATATGTGATCCTAACTAGGTTAAATGTATAGATTAGGCTTGTAAATGACCTCTAGATGATTCTATGTCCTATTTCCTCTCTTGATAGATTGGTGTTAGATAGAAATCTCTTTTAGAACCCTTGTATCTTTAGGATAGATATCCTTAGAAGCTATCATTTGTGGTTTCTTTAGAAGCTTAAATAGGTGGATGATTCTTCTTATAGGGGTAGTTTCCTCTTCAATTTTTCCTTGCTTGATTGGAATCTCCCTTGTGAGTAATGTTTTCTCCTGTGGAGGAATACATTGCACTATCATAAAGGGGTTGAGTCCATGAAAGCTCCCCCTCTCTAAAGGAAATGGAATTGATTGAGTGTTTGTGGTAAGTTCCTGTAGAACTTACCTCGCTTCTCATCTCCATTCTCCTAAATTTCTCTCATTCATTTCTTTCTCTTTAGGAATCTTCTTGAGGTAGCATAGTCTCTCCTGTGGGGGGAATGTTGCACATCTCTTGAAGGAGCTAAACCCCTAGGATTTCCCAAAATCTCTTAGTTGGTTGAGTGCCTGGGATAAGTTCCTGTGGACCTTACCCTGGCCTCCAAACACCCAATTTCTTTCCTTAGGATAGATGCTTGTGTGATTACTTATGGGATGATTCCCTTATTTGTCATAAGTCTTTTTCCTCATTAATTGATTGAATTGCTTGTTGCATTAGCATAATGCATGTTTAGATTACTTTAAGCTAAGAGCATGACTGCTCAGAGGTTTAGTGAGTCTCCCTCTGCTTGTTTGCATTAAGGGTTGAGGTGATCCTCACCTTGCTTGTGTGTTGTTTATATTTTTCTAATTGACGTATTTGCATTATAGAGGTTGAGTGAGCTCCCTCTACTTGTCTGTTTTGTCTGTTTTTCTTTGCTTGATTGCTTAGAGGTTGAGTGAGTCTCCCTCTGCTTGTATTGCTGCATTGCATGTGCATCTTTACTATTTACTGTTTATCTGTTCAAGCTAATGCTTTATCTGTTTTTGTTTACCTTTGACATGATCTCATAGGGATCTCACTTCCTTTGATAAGGAAGTGATGATTAGAACATTAGGTTGAAACCTATGCATGATAACTTCTAGGAGTTCCATATTTCAAACCACAACCATAGGATGGATCCTTGGCATGACAACATTAGGACTTGACAATCTCCCTATAGAGTTTGTTCTCTTCTCATCTTGAAACAACAGTAAAGAACGTAATGAAGGCAAGTTAGTATAAGCATGTTACGAGCCTTAAGCTACTCGGGAAATGATAATTGAGCGGTCTCCTCTCAATCATCTAGGATGTTTACTATATGTCCTTTGGATGCTATACGATGCATTCGCTCCTAAGTCATAGTCTCTAGTGCCGTACAAACTACAGACAACCATAAAAAACAGTTCTTTCGTAAAAGACAAAAAACAAACTTCAAATCTCTTAGGCCCCGTGGGCCCATAATTCAAAGGAAGCTTTTCTGAAGAAAAGAGTGTCGTTAACTCCTAGTTTTACCGCAAACAGTAACGCATAAGTCTCCAAGGGTCGAGCTGCGTACACCAAACTACTGGAACTGTCTGTTAGTGGTAGTGGCCGGTTTGAGTTTCGCTCCGTCATCCTTTTGGTGGGGGGGTCTGTCATCTTGTTGGTGTCAGATTGTGCGATAGTGTTTCTCCTATCATCCTTTTGGCGGTAGTGACCGGTTTGAGTTTCGCTCTGTCATCCTTTTTGTGGGGGGTCTGTCATTTGGATTGATGTCAGATTGTGTGATAGTGTTTGTCCTATCATACTTTAGGTGGTAGTGGCCGGTGTGAGTTTCGCTCCGTCATCCTTTTGGTGGGGGGTCTATTATCTTGTGGGTGTCAGATTATGCGATAGTGATTGTCGTATCATCCTTTTGGTGGTAGTGGTCGGTGTGAGTTTCGCTCCGTCATCCTTTTGGAGGGGGGAGGGTCTGTCATCTTGTTGGTGTCAGATTGTACGATAGTGTTTGTCCTATCATCCTTTTGGTGGTAGTGGCAGGTGTGAGTTTCGCTCCATCATCCTTTTGGTGGGGGGTCTGTCATCTTGCTGGAGTCAGATTGTGTGATAGTGTTTCTCCTATCATCCTTTTGGTGGTAGTGGCCGGTGTGAGTTTCGCTCCGTCATCCTTTTGGTGGGGGGTCTGTCATCTAGATTGATCACAGATTGTGCCATAGTGTTTGTCCTATCATCCTTTTGGTGGTAGTGGCCGGTGTGAGTTTCCCTTTGTCATCCTTTTGGTGGGGGGTCTGTCATCGTAATTGTTGTCAGACTGTGCGATAGTGTTTGACCTATCATCGTTTTGGCGGTAGTGGCCGGTGTGAGTTTCGCTCCGTCATCCTTTTGGTGGGGGGTCTGTCATCGTGATAGATGTCAGATTGTGCGATGGTGTTTGTCCTATCATCCTTTTGGTGGTAGTGGACGGTGTGAGTTTTGCTCCGTCATCCTTTTGGTGGGGGTCTGTTATCTTGTTAGTGTCAGATTATGTGATAGTTTTTGTCCTATCATCCTTTTGGTGGTAGTTGCCGGTATGAGTTTCGCTCTGTCATCCTTTTTGTGGGGGGTGTGTCATTTGGATTGATGTCAGATTG
Organism: Lathyrus sativus; assembly: GCA_963859935.3. NCBI lineage: Eukaryota > Viridiplantae > Streptophyta > Magnoliopsida > Fabales > Fabaceae > Lathyrus > Lathyrus sativus. The sequence continues at coordinate 216,023 of CAWUDS030002065.1, read as the reverse complement.
AGCGATAGTGTTTGTCCTAACATCCTTTTGGTGGTAGTGGCCGGTGTGAGTTTCACTCCGTCATCATTTTTTTTGGGGGGGGGGGGGGGGTCTGTCATCTTGTTGGTGTCAGATTCTGCGATAGTGTTTGTCCTATCATCCTTTTTATGGTAGTGGCTGGTGTGAGTTTCGCTCCGTCATCCTTTTGATGGAGGGTCTGTCATCTTGTTGGTGTCATCTTGTGCGATAGTGTTTCTCCTATCATCCTTTTGGTGGTAGTGGCCGGTGTGAGTTTCGCTCCTTCATCCTTTTGGTGGGGGGTCTGTCATCTGGATTGATGTTAGATTGTGCCATAGTGTTTGTCCTATCATCCTTTTGGTGGTAGTGGCCGGTATGAGTTTCGCTCCGTCATCCTTTTGGTGGGGGGTCTGTCATCTTGTTTGTGTCAGATTGTGCGATAGTGTTTTTCCTATCATCCTTTTGGTGGTAGTGGTCGGTGTGAGTTTCGCTCCGTCATCCTTTTGGTGAGGGGTCTGTCATCTTGTTGGTGTCAGATTGTGCGATAGTATTTGTCCTATCATCCTTCTGGCGGTAGTGGCCGGTGTGAGTTTCGCTCCGTCATCCTTTTGGTGGGGGGTCTGTCATCTGGATTGATGTCAGATTGTGCGATGGTGTTTGAGCTATCATCCTTTTGGTGGTAGTTTTTGGTGTGAGTTTCGCTCTGTCATCCTTTTGGTGGGGGGTCTGTCATCTTGTTGGTGTTATATTGTGCAATAATGTTTGTCCTATCATCCTTTTGGTGGTAGTGGCCGGTGTGAGTTTCGCTCCTTCATCCTTTTGGTGGGGGGTCTGTCATCTGGATTGATGTCAGATTGTGCCATAGTGTTTGTCCTATCATCCTTTTGGTGGTAGTGGCCGGTATGAGTTTCGCTCCGTCATCCTTTTTGGTGGGGGGTCTGTCATCTTGCTGGTGTCAGATTGTGCGATAGTGTTTTTCCTATCATCCTTTTGGTGGTAGTGACCGGTGTGAGTTTCGCTCCTTCATCCTTTTGGTGGGGGGTCTGTCATCTGGATTGATGTCAGATTGTGCCATAGTGTTTGTCCTATCATCCTTTTGGTGGTAGTGGCCGATATGAGTTTCGCTCCGTCATCCTTTTGGTGGGGGGGTCTTTCATCCTGCTGGTGTCAGATTGTGCGATAGTGTTTCTCCTATTATCCTTTTGGTGGTAGTGGCCGTTGTGAGGTTCGCTCTGTCATCCTATTGGTGGGGGGTATGTCATCTGGATTGATGTGAAATTGTGCCATAGTGCTTGTCCTATCATCCTTTTGGTTGTAGTGGCCGGTATGAGTTTTGCTCTGTCATCCTTTTGATGGGGGGTTTGTCATCTTATTTGTGTCAGATTGTGCGATAGTGTTTATCCGATCATTCTTTTGGTGGTAGTGGCCGGTATATGTACGCTCTGTCATCCTTTTGGCGGGGTGTCTGTCATCTTGTTGGTTACAGATTGTGCGATAGTGTTTTTCCTATCATTCTTTTAGTGGTAATGGTCGGTGTGAGTTTCCCTCCGTCATCCTTTTTGTGAGGGGTCTGTCATCTTGTTGGTGTCAGATTGTGCGATAATGTTTGTCCAATCATCCTTTTGGTGGTAGTGGCCGGTGTGAGTTTCACTTTGTCATCCTTTTGGTGGGGGGTCTGTCATTGTAATTGATGTCAGATTGTGCGATAGTGTTTGTCCTATCATCCTTTTGGCGGTAGTGGCCGGTGTGAGTTTCGCTCCGTCATCCTTTTGGTGAGGGGTCTATCATCTGGATTGATGTCAGACTGTGCGATGGTGTTTGTCCTATCATCATTTTGGTGGTAGTTTCCGGTGTGAGTTTCGCTCTGTCATCCTTTTGGTGGGGGGTCTGTCATCTTGTTGGTGTCAGATTGTGCGATAAGGTTTGTCCTATCATCCTTTTGGTGGTAGTGGCCGGTGTGAGTTTCGCTCCTTCATCCTTTTGGTGGGGGGTCCGTGATCTGGATTGATGTCAGATTGTGCCATAGTGTTTGTCCTATCATCCTTTTGGTGGTAGTGGCCGGTATGAGTTTCGCTCCGTCATCCTTTTTGGTGGGGGGTCTGTCATCTTGGTGGTGTCAGATTGTGCGATAGTGTTTCTCCTATCATCCTTTTGGTGGTAGTGGCCGGTGTGAGTTTCGCTCCTTCATCCTTTTGGTGGGGGGTCTGTCATCTGGATTGATGTCAGATTGTGCCATAGTGTTTGTCCTATCATCCTTTTGGTGGTAGTGGCCGGTATGAGTTTCGCTCCGTCATCCTTTTGGTGGTGGGGTCTGTCATCTTGCTGGTGTCAGATTGTGCGATAGTGTTTCTCCTATTATCCTTTTGGTGGTAGTGGCCGTTGTGAGTTTCGCTCTGTCATCCTTTGGGTGGGGGGTCTGTCATCTGGATTGATGTGAAATTGTGCCATAGTGCTTTTCCTATCATCCTTTTGGTGGTAGTGGCCGGTATGAGTTTTTCTCTGTCATCCTTTTGATGGGGGGTTTGTCATCTTATTTGTGTCAGATTGTGCGATAGTGTTTATCCTATCATTCTGTTGGTGGTAGTGGCCGGTGTACGTATGCTCTGTCATCCTTTTGGTGGGGTGTCTGTCATCTTGTTGGTTATAGATTGTGCGATAGTGTTTGTCCTATCATCCTTTTAGTGGTAATGGTTGGTGTGAGTTTCCCTCTGTCATCCTTTTTGTGAGGGGTCTGTCATCTTGTTGGTGTCAGATTGTGCGATAATGTTTGTCCAATCATCCTTTTGGTGGTAGTGGCCGGTGTGAGTTTCACTTTGTCATCCTTTTGGTGGGGGGTCTGTCATTGTAATTGATGTCAGATTGTGCGATAGTGTTTGTCCTATCATCCTTTTGGCGGTAGTGGCTGGTGTGAGTTTCGCTCCGTCATCCTTTTGGTGAGGGGTCTATCATCTGGATTGATGTCAGACTGTGCGATGGTGTTTGTCCTATCATCCTTTTGGTGGTAGTTTCCGGTGTGAGTTTCGCTCTGTCATCCTTTTGGTGGGGGGTCTGTCATCTTGTTGGTGTCAGATTGTGCGACAGTGTTTGTCCTATCATCCTTTTGGCGGTAGTGGCCGGTGTGAGTTTCGCTCCGTCATCCTTTTTGGTGGAGGGTCTGTCATCTTGCTGGAGTCAGATTATGCGATAGTGTTTCTCCTATCATCCTTTTGGTGGTAGTGGCCGGTGTGAGTTTCGCTCCTTCATCCTTTTTGTGGGGGGTCTGTCATCTGGATTGATGTCAGATTGTGCCATAGTGTTTGTCCTATCATCCTTTTGGTGGTAGTGGCCGGTATGAGTTTCGCTCCGTCATCCTTTTGGTGGGGGGTCTGTCATCTTTTTGGTGTCAGATTGTGCGGTAGCATTTGTCCTATCATCCTTTTGGTGGTAGTGGCCGGTGTGAGTACACTCCGTCATCCTTTTGGTGGGGAGTCTGTCATCTTTTTGGTGTCAGATTGTGCAATAGTGATTCTCCTATAATCCTTTTGGTGGTAGTGGTCGGTGTGAGTTTCACTTTGTCATCCTTTTGGTGGGGGGTCTGTCATTGTAATTGATGTCAGATTGTGCGATAGTGTTTGTCCTATCATCCTTTTGGCGGTAGTGGCCGGTGTGAGTTTCGCTCCGTCATCCTTTTGGTGAGGGGTCTTTCATCTGGATTGATGTCAGATTGTGCGATGGTGTTTGTCCTATCATCTTTTTGGTGGTAGTTTCCGGTGTGAGTTTTGCTCTGTCATCCTTTTGGTGGGGGGTCTGCAATCTTGCTGGTGTCAGATTGTGCGATAGTGTTTCTCCTATCATCCTTTTGGTGGTAGTGGCCGGTGTGAGCTTCGCTCCTTCATCCTTTTGGTGGGGGGTCTGTCATCTGGATTGATGTCAGATTTTGCCATAGTGTTTGTCCTATCATCCTTTTGGTGGTAGTGGCCGGTATGAGTTTCGCTCCGTCATCCTTTTGGTGGGGGGTCTGTCATCTATTTGGTGTCAGATTGTGCGATAGCATTTGTCCTATCATCCTTTTGGTGGTAGTGGCCAGTGTGAGTTTCGCTCCTTCATCCTTTTGGTGGGGGGTCTATCATCTGGATTGATGTAAGATTGCGCCATAGTGTTTGTCCTATCATCCTTTTGGTGGTAGTGACCGGTATGAGTTTCGCTCCTTCATCCTTTTGGTGGGGGGGTCTGTCATCTTGCTGGTGTCAGATTGTGCGATAGTGTTTCTCCTATTATCCGTTTGGTGGTAGTGGTCGGTGTGAGTTTTGCTCTTTCATCCTTTTGGTGGGGGGTCTGTCATCTGGATTCATGTCAAATTGTGCCATAGTGCTTGTCCTATCATCCTTTTGGTGGTAGTGGCCGGTGTGAGTTTCGCTCCGTCATCCTTTTGGTGAGGGATCTGTCATCTTGTTGGTGTCAGATTGTGCGATAGTGTTTGTCCTATCATCCTTTTGGCGGTAGTGGCCGGTGTGAGTTTCGCTCCGTCATCCTTTTGGTGGGGGGTCTGTCATCTGGATTAATGTTAGATTGTGCGATGGTGTTTGTCCTATCATCCTTTTGGTGGTAGTTTCTGGTGTGAGTTTCGCTCTGTCATCCTTTTGGTGGGGGGTCTGTCATCTTGTTGGTGTCAGATTGTGCGATAATGTTTGTCCTATCATCCTTTTGGTGGTAGTGGCCGGTGTGAGTTTCTCTCCGTCATCCTTTTTGGTGGGGGGTCTATCATCTTGCTGGTGTCAGATTGTGCGATAGTGTTTCTCCTATCATCCTTTTGGTGGTAGTGGCCGGTGTGAGTTTCGCTCCTTTACCTTTTTTGTGGGGGGGTCTGTCATCTGGATTGATGTCAGATTGTACCATAGTGTTTGTCCTATCATCCTTTTAGTGGTAGTGACCGGTATGAGTTTCGCTCTGTCATCCTTTTGGTGGGGTGTCTGTTATCTTTTTGGTGTCAGATTGTGCGATAGTGTTTTTCCTATCATCCTTTTGGTGGTAGTGGCCGGTGTGAGTGTGCTCCGTCATCCTTTTGGTGGGGGGTCTGTCATCTTGTTGGTGTCAGATTGTGCAATAGTGTTTCTCCTATAATCCTTTTGGTGGTAGTGGCCGGTGTTAGTTTCGCTCCGTCATCCTTTTTGTGAGTGGTCTGTTATCTTGTGGGTGTCAGATTGTGCGATAGTGTTTCTCCTATCATCCTTTTGGTGGTAGTGGCCGGTGTGAGTTTCGTTCCGTCATCTTTTTTGTGGGGGGTCTATCATCTGGAGTGATGTCAGATTGTGAGATAGTGTTTGTCCTATCATCCTTTTGGTCGTAGTGGTCGGTGTCAGTTTTGCTCCGTTATTCTTCTGGTGGGGGGTCTGTCATCTTGTTGGTGTCAGATTGTGCGATAATGTTTCTCCTATCATCCTTTTGGTGGTAGTGGCCGGTGTGAGTTTCGTTCCGTCATCCTTTTTGTGGGGGGTCTATCATCTGGATTGGTGTCAGATTGTGCGATAGTGTTTGTCCTATCATCCTTTTGGTGGTAGTGGCCTGTGTGAGTTTCGCTCCGTCATCCTTTTTGTGAGGGGTCTGTCATCTTGTTGGTGTCAGATTGTGTGATAGTGTTTGTCCTATCATCCTTTTGGTGGTAGTGGCCGGTGTGAGTTTCGTTCCGTCATCATTTTGGTGGGGGGTCTGTCATCGTAATTGATGTCAGATTGTGCGCTAGTGTTTGTCCTATCATCCTTTTGGTGGTAGTGGCTGCTGTGAGTTTCGCTCGTTCATCCTTTTGGTGGGGGGTCTGTCATCGTGATAGATGTCAGATTGTGCGATGGTGTTTGTCCTATCATCCTTTTGGTGGTAGTGCCCGTTGTGTGTTTCGCTCCGTCATCCTTTTGGGGGGGGTATGTCATCATATTGGTGTCAGATTGTGCGATAACGTTTGTCCTATCATCCTTTTGGGTTTAGTTGCCGGTGTGACTTTTACTCCGTCATCCTTTTGGTGGGGGGTCTGTCGTCTTATTGGTGTCAGATTGTGCGATGATGTTTCTCCTATCATCCTTTTGGTGGTAGTGGCCTGTGTGAATTTCGCTCCGTCATCCTTTTGGTGGCGGGTCTTTCATCTGGATTTATGTCAAATTTTGCCATAGTGTTTGTCCTATCATCCTTTTGGTGGTAGTGGCCGGTGTGAGTTTCGCTCCGTCATCCTTTTGGTTAGGGGTCTATCATCGTGATTGATGTCAGATTATGCGATGGTGTTTCTCCTATCATCCTTTTGGTGGTAGTGGCCGGTCTGAATTTTGCTCCGTCATCCTTTTGGTGGGGGGTCTGTCATATGGATTGATGTCAGATTGTGCCATAGTGTTTGTCCTATCATCCTTTTGGTGGTAGTGGCCGGTCTGAATTTTGCTCCGTCATCCTTTTGGTGGGGGGTCTGTCATCTGGATTGATGTCAGATTGTGCCATAGTGTTTGTCCTATCATCCTTTTGGTGGTAGTGGTCGGTATGAGTTTCACTCCGTCATCCTTTTGGTTTGGGGTCTGTCATCATTTTGGTGTAAGATTGTGCGATAGTGTTTGCCTATCATCCTTTTGGTGGTAGTGCCCGGTGTGAGTACGCTCCGTCATCCTTTTGGTGGGGGTCTGTCAACTTGTTTGTGTCAGATTGTGCAATAGTGTTTGTGCTATCATCCTTTTAGTGGTAGTGGTCAGTGTGAGTTTCACTCCGTCATTCTTTTGGTGGGAGGTATGTCATCTTGTTGGTGGCAGATTGTGCAATAGTGTTTCTCCTATCATCCTTTTAGTGGTAGTGGCCTGTGTGAATTTCGCTTCGTCATCCTTTTGGTGGGGGGTCGGTCATCTGGATTGGTGTCAGATTGTGAGATAGTGTTTATCCTATCATCCTTTTGGTGGTAGTGGCCGGTGTGAGTTTCGCTCCGTCATCCTTTTGGTAGGGGGTCTATCATCGTGATTGATGTTAGATTATGCGATGGTGTTTGTCCTATCATCCTTTTGGTGGTAGTGGCCGGTGTGAGTTTCGCTATGTCATCCTTTTGGTGGGGGGTCTGTCATCTGGATTGGTGTCAGATTATGAGATAGTGCTTGGCCTATCATCCTTTTGGTGGTAGTGGCCGGTGTGAGTTTCGCTCTGTCATCCTTTTGGTGGGGGGTATGTCATCTGGATTGATGTAAGATTTTGCGATAGTGTTTGTACTATCATCCTTTTGGTGGTAGTGGTCGGTGTGAGTTTCGCTCCGTCATCCTTTTGGTGGGAGGGTCTGTCATCTTGTTGGTGTCAGATTGTGCGATAGTGTATCTCCTATCATCCTTTTGGTGGTAGTGGCCGGTGTGAGTTTCCCTCCGTCATCCTTTTGGTGGGGGATCTGTCATCTTGTTGGTGTCAGATTGTGCGATAGTGTTTGTCCTATCATCCTTTTGGTGGTAGTGGCCGGTGTGAGTACGCTCCGTCATCCTTTTGGTGGGGGGGTCTGTCATCTTATTGGTGTCTGATTGTGCAATAGTGTTTGTGTTATCATCCTTTTAGTGGTAGTGGTCGGTGTGAGTTTCACTCTGTTATTCTTTTGGTGGGAGGTCTGTCATCTTGTTGGTGGTAGTGGCCTGTGTGAATTTCGCTCTGTCATCGTTTTGGTAGGGGGTCGGTCATCTGGATTTATGTCAGATTGTGAGATAGTGTTTGTCCTATCATCCTTTTGGTGGTAGTGACCGGTGTGAGTTTCGCTCCGTCATCCTTTTGGTGGGGGGGTCTATCATCGTGATTGATGTCAGATTATGCGATGGTGTTTGTCCTATCGTCCTTTTGGTGGTAGTGGCTGGTGTGAGTTTCGCTCCATCATTCTTTTCGTGGAGGGTCTGTCATATGGATTGGTGTCAAATTGTGAGATAGTGCTTGGCCTATCATCCTTTTGGTGGTAGTGGCCGGTGTGAGTTTCGCTCTGTCATCCTTTTGGTGGGGGGTCTGTCATCTGGATTGATGTCAAATTTTGCGATAGTGTTTGTACTATCATCCTTTTGGTGGTAGTGGTAGGTGTGAGTTTTGCTCTGTCATCCTTTTGGTGGGGGGTCTATCATCTTGTTGGTGTCAGATTGTGCGATAGTGTTTCTCCTATCATCCTTTTGGTGGTAGTGGCCGGTGTGAGTTTCCCTCCGTCATCCTTTTGGTGGGGGGTCTGTCATCTTTTTGGTGTCAGATTGTGCAATAGTGTTTGTCCTATCATCCTTTTGGTGGTAGTTGCCGGTGTGAGTACACTCTGTCATTCTTTTGGTGGGTGGTTTGTCATCTGGATTGATGTCAGATTGTGCGATAGTGTTTGTGCTATCATCCTTTTGGTGGTAGTGGACGGTGTGAGTTTCGCTCCGTCATCCTTTTGGTAGGGGGTCTGTCATCTGGTTTGGTGTCAGATTGTGAGATAGTGCTTGGCCTATCATCCTTTTGGTGGTAGTGGCCGGTGTGAGTTTCGCTCTGTCATCCTTTTGGTGGGGGGTCTGTCATCTGGATTGATGTCAGATTGTGCGTTAGTGTTTGTACTATCATCCTTTTGGTGGTAGTGGTCGGTGTGAGTTTTGCTCTGTCATCCTTTTGGTGGGGGATCTGTCATTTTGTTGGTGTCAGATTGTGTGATAGTCTTTCTCCTATCATCCTTTTGGTGGTAGTGGCCGGTGTGAGTTTCGCTCCGTCATCCTTTTGGTAGGGGTCTGTCATCTTGTTGGTGTCAGATTGTGCGATTGTGTTTTCCTATCTTCCTTTTGTTGGTAGTGGCCGGTGTGAGTATGCTCTGTCATTCTTTTGGTGGGGGGTTTGTCATCTGGATTGATGTCAGATTGTGCGATAGTGTTTTTGCTATCATCCTTTTGGTGGTAGTGGTCGGTGTGAGTTTCGCTCCGTCATCCTTTTGGTGAGGGGTCTGTCATCTTGTTTGTGTTAGATTGTGCGTTAGTGTTTGTCCTATCATCCTTTTGGTGGTATTGGCCGGTGTGAGTTTCGCTCTGTCATACTTGTTTTTTTTTTTGGGGGGGGGGGGGCGGGGGGGTCTGTCATCTTGTTGTTGTCAGATTATACGATAGTGTTTGTCCTATCATCCTTTTGGTGGTAGTGGCTGGTGTGAGTTTCGCTCCGTCATCCTTTTGTTGGGGGGTCTGTCATCTTGTTGGTGTCAAATTGTGCGATAGTGTTTCTCCTATCACCCTTTTGGTGGGGGGTCTGTCATCTGGATTGATGTTAGATTGTGCCATAGTTTTTGTCCTGTCATCCTTTTGGTGGTAGTGGCCGGTATGAGTTTCGCTCTGTCATCCTTTTGGTGGGGGGTCTGTCATCTTGTTGGTGTCAGATTGTGCGATAGTGTCTGTCCTATCATCCTTTTGGTGGTACTGGCTGGTGTGTGTATGCTCCGTCATCCTTTTGGTGGGGGGTCAGTCATCTTGTTGGTGTCAGATTGTGCGATAATGTTTGTCCTATCATCCTTTTGGTGGTAGTGGTCGGTGTGAGTTTCGCTCCGTCATTCTTTTGGTGCGGGGTCTGTCATCTTGTTGGTGTCAGATTGTGTGGTAGTGTTTGTCTTATCATCCTTTTGGTGGTAGTGGCCGTTGTAAGTTTCGCTCCGTCATCCTTTTGGTGGAGGGTCTGTCATCTTGTTGGTGTCAGATTGTGCGATAGTGTTGGTCCTATCATCCTTTTGGTGGTAGTGGCCGGTGTGAGTTTCGCTCCGTCATCCTTTTGGTGGGGGGTCTGTCATCGTAATTGACGTTAGATTGTGCGCTAGTGTTTGTCCTATCATCCTTTTGGTGGTAGTGGCCGGTGTGAGTTTCGCTCCGTCATCCTTTTTTTTTTTGGGGGGGGGGGGGGGGTCTGTCATCGTGATTGATGTCAGATTGTGCCATGGTGTTTGTCCTATCATCCTTTTGGTTGTAGTGGCTGGTGTGAGTTTTGCTCCGTCATCCTTTTGGTGGGGGGTCTGTCATCTGGATTGGTGTCAGATTGTGAGATAGTGTTTGTCCTATCATCCTTTTGGTGGTAGTGGCTGGTGTGAGTTTCGCTCCGTCATCCTTTTGTTGGGGGGTCTGTCATCTTGTTGGTGTCAAATTGTGTGATAGTGTTTCTCCTATCATCCTTTTGGTGGTAGTGGCTGGTGTGAGTTTTGCTCTGTCATCCTTTTGGTCGGGGGTCTGTCATCTGGATTGATGTTAGATTGTGCCATAGTTTTTGTCCTGTCATCCTTTTGGTGGTAGTGGCCGGTATGATTTACGCTCTGTCATCCTTTTGGTGGGGGGTCTGTCATCTTGTTGGTGTCAGATTGTGCGATAGTGTTTGTCCTATCATCCTTTTGGTGGTACTGGCTGGCGTGTGTATGCTCCGTCATCATTTTGGTGGGGGGTCAGTCATCTTGTTGGTGTCAGATTGTGCGATAGTGTTTGTCCTATCATCCTTTTAGTGGTAGTGGTCGGTGTGAGTTTCGCTCCGTCATTCTTTTGGTGGGGGGTCTGTCATCTTGTTGGTGTCAGATTGTGTGGTAGTGTTTGTCCTATCATCCTTTTGGTGGTAGTGGCCGGTGTGAGTTTCGCTCCGTCATCCTTTTGGTGGAGGGTCTGTCATCTTATTGGTGTCAGATTGTGCGATAGTGTTGGTCCTATCATCCTTTTGGTGGTAGTGGCCGGTGTGAGTTTCGCTCGGTCATCCTTTTGGTGGGGGGGTCTGTCATTGTAATTGATGTTAGATTGTGCGCTAGTGTTTGTCCTATCATCCTTTTGGTGGTAGTGGCCGGTGTGAGTTTCGCTCCGTCATCCTTTTTTTTTTTGGGGGGGGGGGGGTCTGTCATCTTGATTGATGTCAGATTGTGCCATGGTGTTTGTCCTATCATCCTTTTGGTGGTAGTGGCCGGTGTGAGTTTTGCTCCGTCATCCTTTTGGTGGGGGGTCTGTCATCTGGATTGGTGTCAGATTGTGAGATAGTGTTTGTCCTATCATCCTTTTGGTGGTATTGGCAGGTGTGAGTTTCGCTCCATCATCCTTTTGGTTGGGGGTCTGTCATCTTGTTGGTTTCAAATTGTGCGATAGTGTTTCTCCTATCATCCTTTTGGTGGTTGTGGCTGGTGTGAGTTTCGCTCCGTCATCCTTTTGGTGGGGGGTCTGTCATCTGAATTGATGTTAGATTGTGCCATAGTTTTTGTCCTGTCATCCTTTTGATGGTAGTGGCCGGTATTAGTTTCGCTCTGTCATCCTTTTGGTGGGGGGTCTGTCATCTTGTTGGTGTCAGATTGTGCGATAGTGTTTGTCCTATCATCCTTTTGGTGGTACTGGCTGGTGTGTGTATGCTCCGTCATCCTTTTGGTGGGGGGTCAGTCATCTTGTTGGTGTCAGATTGTGCGATAGTGTTTGTCCTATCATCCTTTTAGTGGTAGTGGTCGGTGTGAGTTTCGCTCTGTCATTCTTTTGGTGGGGGGTCTTTCATCTTGTTGGTGTCAGATTATGTGGTAGTGTTTGTCATATCATCCTTTTGGTGGTAGTGGCCGGTGTGAGTTTCGCTCCGTCATCCTTTTGGTGGAGGGTTTGTCATCTTGTTGGTGTCAGATTGTGCGATAGTGTTGGTCCTATCATCCTTTTGGTGGTAGTGGCCGGTGTGAGTTTCGCTCCGTCATCCTTTTGGTGGGGGGTCTGTCATCGTAATTGATGTTAGATTGTGCGCTAGTGTTTGTCCTATCATCCTTTTGGTGGTAGTGGCCGGTGTGAGTTTTGCTCCGTCATCCTTTTTTTTTTTTTGGGGGGGGGGGGGGGGGTCTGTCATCGTGATTGATGTCAGATTGTGCCATGGTGTTTGTTCTATCATCCTTTTGGTGGTAGTGGCCGGTGTGAGTTTTGATCCGTCATCCTTTTGGTGGGGGGTCTGTCATCTGGATTGGTGTCAGATTGTGAGATAGTGTTTGTCCTATCATCCTTTTGGTGGTAGTGGCAGGTGTGAGTTTCGCTCCATCATCCTTTTGGTTGGGGGTCTGTCATCTTGTTGGTGTCAAATTGTGCGATAGTGTTTCTCCTATCATCCTTTTGGTGGTAGTGGCTGGTGTGAGTTTCGCTCCGTCATCCTTTTGGTGGGGGGTCTGTCATCTGGATTGATGTTAGATTGTGCCATAGTTTTTGTCCTGTCATCCTTTTGATTGTAGTGGCCGGTATTAGTTTCGTTCTGTCATCCTTTTGGTGGGGGGTCTGTCATCTTGTTGGTGTCAGATTGTGCGATAGTGTTTGTCCTATCATCCTTTTGGTGGTACTGGCTGGTGTGTGTTAACTCCGTCATCCTTTTGGTGGGGGGTCAGTCATCTTGTTGGTGTCAAATTGTGCGATAGTGTTTGTCCTATCATCCTTTTAGTGGTAGTGGTCGGTGTGAGTTTCGCTCTGTCATTCTTTTGGTGGGGGGTCTGTCATCTTGTTGGTGTCAGATTGCGTGGTAGTGTTTGTCCTATCATCCTTTTGGTGGTAGTGGACGGTGTGACTTTCGCTCCGTCATCCTTTTGGTGGAGGGTTTGTCATCTTGTTGGTGTCAGATTGTGCGATAATGTTGGTTCTATCATCCTTTTGGTGGTAGTGGCCGATGTGAGTTTCGCTCCGTCATCCTTTTGGTGGGGGGTCTGTCATCGTAATTGATGTTAGATTGTGCGCTAGTGTTTGTCCTATCATCCTTTTGGTGGTAGTGGCTGGTGTGAGTTTCACTCCGTCATCCTTTTTTTTTGGGGGGGGGGGGGGGTCTGTCATCGTGATTGATGTCAGATTGTGCCATGGTATTTGTCCTATCATCCTTTTGGTGGTAGTGGCCGGTGTGAGTTTTGCTCCGTCATCCTTTTGGTGGGGGGTCTATCATCTGGATTGATGTCAGATTGTGCGATAGTGTTTGTCCTATCATCGTTTTGGTGGTAGTGGCCGGTGTGAGTTTCGCTCTGTCATCCTTTTGTTAGGGGGTCTGTCATCTGGATTGGTGTCAGATTGTGAAGTAGTCTTTGTCCTATCATCCTTTTGGTGGTAGTGGTCGGTGTGAGTTTTGTTCTGTCATCCTTTTGATGGGGGGTCTGTCATCGGGATTGATGTCAGATTGTGCGATAGTGTTTGTGCTATCATTCTTTTGGTGGTAGTGGTCGGTGTGAGTTTCGCTCCGTCATCCTTTTGGTGGGGGGTTTGTCATTTTGTTGGTGTCAGATTGTGCGATAGTGTTTGTGCTATCATCCTTTTGGTGGTAGTGGTCGGTGTGAGTTTTGCACCGTCATCCTTTTGGTGGGGGGTCTGTCATCTTGTTGGTGTCAGATTGTACGATAGTGTTTATCCTATCATCCTTTTGGTGGGGGGTCTGTCATCGTAATTGATGTCAGATTGTTCGCTAGTGTTTGTCGTATCATCCTTTTGGTGGTAATGGTCGGTGTGAGTTTCGCTCCGTCATCCTTTTGGTGGAAGGTCTGTCATCGTGATTAATGTCAGATTGTGCGATGGTGTTTGTCCTATCATTCTTTTGGTGGTAGTGGCCGGTGTGAGTTTTGCTCCGTCATCCTTTTGGCGGGGGTTCTGTCATCTAGATTGGTGTCTGATTGTGAGATAGTGTTTGTCCTATCATCCTTTTGGTGGTATTGGCCGGTGTGAGTTTTTCTCCGTCATCCTTTTGGTGGGGGGGTCTGTCATCTGGAATGATGTCAGTTTGTGCGATAGTGTTTGACCAATCATCCTTTTGGTGGTAGTGGTCGGTGTGAATTTCGCTCTGTCATCCTTTTGGTGGGGGGTCTGTCATCGTGATTGATGTCAGATTGTGCGATGGTGTTTGTCCTATCATCCTTTTGGTGGTAGTGGCTGGTGTGAGTTTTGCTCCGTCATCCTTTTGGTAGGGGGTCTGTCATCTGGATTGGTGTCAGATTGTGAGATAGTGTTTGTCCTATCATCCTTTTGGTGGTATTAGCCGGTGTGAGTTTTGCTCTGTCATCCTTTTGGTGGGGGGTCTTTCATCTGGATTGATGTCATATTGTGCAATAGTGTTTGTGCTATCATCCGTTTGGTGGTAGTGGTCGGTGTGTGTTTCGCTCCGTCATCCTTTTGGTGGGGGGGTCTGTCATCTTATTGGTGTCAGATTGGGCGATAGTGTTTGTCCTATCATCCTTTTGGTGGTACTGGCTGGTGTGTGTATGCTCCGTCATCCTTTTGGTGGGGGGTCAGTCATCTTGTTGGTGTCAGATTGTGCGATAGTGTTTGTCCTATCATCCTTTTAGTGGTAGTGGTCGGTGTGAGTTTCGCTCTGTCATTCTTTTGGTGGGGGGTCTGTCATCTTGTTGGTGTCATATTTTGTGGTAGTGTTTGTCCTATCATCCTTTTGGTGGTAGTGGTCGGTGTGAGTTTCACTCCGTCATCCTTTTGGTGGAGGGTTTGTCATCTTGTTGGTGTCAGATTGTGCGATAGTGTTGGTCCTATCATCCTTTTGGTGGTAGTGGCCGGTGTGAGTTTCGCTCCGTCATCCTTTTGGTGGGGGGTCTGTCATCGTAATTGATGTTAGATTGTGCGCTAGTGTTTGTCCTATCATCCTTTTGGTGGTAGTGGCCGGTGTGAGTTTCGCTCCGTCATCCTTTTTTTTGGGGGGGGGGGGGGGGGGGGGTTTGTCATCGTGATTGATGTCAGATTGTGCCATGGTGTTTGTCCTATCATCCTTTTGGTGGTAGTGGCCGGTGTGAGTTTTGCTCCGTCATCTTTTTGGTGGGGGGTCTGTCATCTGGATTGGTGTCAGATTGTGAGATAGTGTTTGTCCTATCATCCTATTGGTGGTATTGGCCGGTGTGAGTTTCGCTCCGTCATCCTTTTGGTGGGGGGTCTGTCATCTGGATTGATGTCAGATTGTGCGATGGTGTTTGTCCTATCATCGCTTTGGTGGTAGAGGCCGGTGTGAGTTTCGCTCTGTCATCCTTTTGTTAGGGGGTCTGTCATCTGGATTGGTGTTAGATTGTGAAATAGTCTTTGTCCTATCATCCTTTTGGTGGTAGTGGCCGGTGTGAGTTTTGTTCTGTCATCCTTTTGATGGGGGGTCTGTCATCGGGATTGATGTCTGATTGTGCGATAGTGTTTGTGCTATCATCCTTTTGGTGGTAATGGTCGGTGTGAGTTTCGCTCCGTCATCCTTTTGGTGGGGGGTCTGTCATTTTGTTGGTGTCAGATTGTGCGATAGTGTTTGTGCTATCATCCTTTTGGTGGTAGTGGTCGGTGTGAGTTTCGCTCCGTCATCCTTTTTTTTTTTGGGGGGGGGGGGTCTGTCATCGTGATTGATGTCAGATTGTGCCATGGTGTTTGTCCTATCATCATTTTGGTGGTAGTGGCCGGTGTGAGTTTTGCTCCGTCATCCTTTTGGTGGGGGGTCTGTCATCTGGATTGGTGTCAGATTGTGAGATAGTGTTTGTCCTATCATCCTTTTGGTGGTAATGGTCGGTGTGAGTTTCGCTCCGTCATCCTTTTGGTGGAAGGTCTGTCATCGTGATTGATGTCAGATTGTGCGATGATGTTTGTCCTATCATTCTTTTGGTGGTAGTGGCCGGTGTGAGTTTTGCTCCGTCATCCTTTTGGTGGGGGTTCTGTCATCTAGATTGGTGTCTGATTGTGAGATAGTGTTTGTCCTATCATCCTTTTGGTGGTATTGGCCGGTGTGAGTTTTGCTCCTTCATCCTTTTGGTGGGGTGTCTGTCATCTGGAATGATGTCATATTGTGCAATAGTGTTTGTGCTATCATCCGTTTGGTGGTAGTGGTCGGTGTGTGTTTCGCTCCGTCATCCTTTTGGTGGGGGGTCTGTCATCTTGTTGGTGTCCAGATTGTGCGATAGTGTTTGTCCTATCATCCTTTTGGTGGTACTGGCTGGCGTGTGTATGCTCCGTCATCATTTTGGTGGGGGGTCAGTCATCTTGTTGGTGTCAGATTGTGCGATAGTGTTTGTCCTATCTCCCTTTTAGTGGTAGTGGTCGGTGTGAGTTTCGCTCTGTCATTCTTTTGGTGGGGGGTCTGTCATCTTGTTGGTGTCAGATTGTGTGGTAGTGTTTGTCCTATCATCCTTTTGGTGGTAGTGGCCGGTGTGAGTTTCGCTCCGTCATCCTTTTGGTGGAGGGTTTGTCATCTTGTTGGTGTCAGATTGTGCGATAGTGTTGGTCCTATCATTCTTTTGGTGGTAGTGGCCGGTGTGAGTTTCGCTCCGTCATCCTTTTGGTGGGGGGTCTGTCATCGTAATTGATGTTAGATTGTGCGCTAGTGTTTGTCCTATCATCCTTTTGGTGGTAGTGGCCGGTGTGAGTTTCGCTCCGTCATCCTTTTTTTTTTGGGGGGGGGGGGGGGGGTCTGTGACGTGATTGATGTCAGATTGTGCCATGGTGTTTGTCCTATCATCCTTTTGGTGGTAGTGGCCGGTGTGAGTTTTGCTCCGTCATCTTTTTGGTGAGGGGTCTGTCATCTGGATTGGTGTCAGATTGTGAGATAGTGTTTGTCCTATCATCCTTTTGGTGGTATTGGCCGGTGTGAGTTTCGCTCCGTCATCCTTTTGGTGGGGGGTCTGTCATCTGGATTGATGTCAGATTGTGCGATGGTGTTTGTCCTATCATCGCTTTGGTGGTAGAGGCCGGTGTGAGTTTCGCTCTGTCATCCTTTTGTTAGGGGGTCTGTCATCTGGATTGGTGTTAGATTGTGAAATAGTCTTTGTCCTATCATCCTTTTGGTGGTAGTGGCCGGTGTGAGTTTTGTTCTGTCATCCTTTTGATGGGGGGTCTGTCATCGGGATTGATGTCTGATTGTGCGATAGTGTTTGTGCTATCATCCTTTTGGTGGTAATGGTCGGTGTGAGTTTCGCTCCGTCATCCTTTTGGTGGGGGGTCTGTCATTTTGTTGGTGTCAGATTGTGCGATAGTGTTTGTGCTATCATCCTTTTGGTGGTAGTGGTCGGTGTGAGTTTCGCTCCGTCATCCTTTTTTTTTTTTGGGGGGGGGGGGTCTGTCATCGTGATTGATGTCAGATTGTGCCATGGTGTTTGTCCTATCATCATTTTGGTGGTAGTGGCCGGTGTGAGTTTTGCTCCGTCATCCTTTTGGTGGGGGGTCTGTCATCTGGATTGGTGTCAGATTGTGAGATAGTGTTTGTCCTATCATCCTTTTGGTGGTAATGGTCGGTGTGAGTTTCGCTCCGTCATCCTTTTGGTGGAAGGTCTGTCATCGTGATTGATGTCAGATTGTGCGATGATGTTTGTCCTATCATTCTTTTGGTGGTAGTGGCCGGTGTGAGTTTTGCTCCGTCATCCTTTTGGTGGGGGTTCTGTCATCTAGATTGGTGTCTGATTGTGAGATAGTGTTTGTCCTATCATCCTTTTGGTGGTATTGGCCGGTGTGAGTTTTGCTCCTTCATCCTTTTGGTGGGGTGTCTGTCATCTGGAATGATGTCATATTGTGCAATAGTGTTTGTGCTATCATCCGTTTGGTGGTAGTGGTCGGTGTGTGTTTCGCTCCGTCATCCTTTTGGTGGGGGGTCTGTCATCTTGTTGGTGTCAGATTGTGCGATAGTGTTTGTCCTATCATCCTTTTGGTGGTACTGGCTGGCGTGTGTATGCTCCGTCATCATTTTGGTGGGGGGTCAGTCATCTTGTTGGTGTCAGATTGTGCGATAGTGTTTGTCCTATCTCCCTTTTAGTGGTAGTGGTCGGTGTGAGTTTCGCTCTGTCATTCTTTTGGTGGGGGGTCTGTCATCTTGTTGGTGTCAGATTGTGTGGTAGTGTTTGTCCTATCATCCTTTTGGTGGTAGTGGCCGGTGTGAGTTTCGCTCCGTCATCCTTTTGGTGGAGGGTTTGTCATCTTGTTGGTGTCAGATTGTGCGATAGTGTTGGTCCTATCATTCTTTTGGTGGTAGTGGCCGGTGTGAGTTTCGCTCCGTCATCCTTTTGGTGGGGGGTCTGTCATCGTAATTGATGTTAGATTGTGCGCTAGTGTTTGTCCTATCATCCTTTTGGTGGTAGTGGCCGGTGTGAGTTTCGCTCCGTCATCCTTTTTTTTTTGGGGGGGGGGGGGGTCTGTGACGTGATTGATGTCAGATTGTGCCATGGTGTTTGTCCTATCATCCTTTTGGTGGTAGTGGCCGGTGTGAGTTTTGCTCCGTCATCTTTTTGGTGAGGGGTCTGTCATCTGGATTGGTGTCAGATTGTGAGATAGTGTTTGTCCTATCATCCTTTTGGTGGTATTGGCCGGTGTGAGTTTCACTCCGTCATCCTTTTGGTGGGGGGTCTGTCATCTGGATTGATGTCAGATTGTGCGATGGTGTTTGTCCTATCATCGCTTTGGTGGTAGTGGCCGGTGTGAGTTTCGCTCTGTCATCCTTTTGTTAGGGGGTCTGTCATCTGGATTGGTGTCAGATTGTGAAATAGTCTTTGTCCTATCATCCTTTTGGTGGTAGTGGCCGGTGTGAGTTTTGTTCTGTCATCCTTTTGATGGGGGGTCTGTCATCGGGATTGATGTCAGATTGTGCGATAGTGTTTGTGCTATCATCCTTTTGGTGGTAGTGGTCGGTGTGAGTTTCGCTCCGTCATCCTTTTGGTGGGGGGTCTGTCATTTTGTTGGTGTCAGATTGTGCGATAGTGTTTGTGCTATCATCCTTTTGGTGGTAGTGGTCGGTGTGAGTTTCGCTCCGTCATCCTTTTTTTTTGGGGGGGGGGGTCTGTCATCGTGATTGATGTCAGATTGTGCCATGGTGTTTGTCCTATCATCATTTTGGTGGTAGTGGCCGGTGTGAGTTTTGCTCCGTCATCCTTTTGGTGGGGGGGTCTGTCATCTGGATTGGTGTCAGATTGTGAGATAGTGTTTGTCCTATCATCCTTTTGGTGGTATTGGCCGGTGTGAGTTTCGCTCCGTCATCCTTTTGGTGGGGGGTCTGTCATCTGGATTGATGTCAGATTGTGCAATGGTGTTTGTCCTATCATCGCTTTGGTGGTAGTGGCTAGTGTGAGTTTCGCTCTGTCATCCTTTTGTTAGGGGGTCTGTCATCTGGATTGGTGTCAGATAGTGAAATAGTCTTTGTCCTATCATCCTTTTGGTGGTAGTGGCCGATGTGAGTTTTGTTCTGTCATCCTTTTGATGGGGGGTCTGTCATCGGGATTGATGTCAGATTGTGCGATAGTGTTTGTGCTATCATCCTTTTGGTGGTAGTGGTCGGTGTGAGTTTCGCTCCGTCATCCTTTTGGTGGGGGGTCTGTCATTTTGTTGGTGTCAGATTGTGCGATAGTGTTTGTGCTATCATCCTTTTGGTGGTAGTGGTCGGTGTGAGTTTTGCACCGTCATCCTTTTGGTGGGGGGTCTGTCATCTTGTTGGTGTCAGATTGTACGATAGTGTTTGTCCTATCATCCTTTTGGTGGGGGGTCTGTCATCGTAATTGATGTCAGATTGTTCGCTAGTGTTTGTCCTATCATCCTTTTGGTGGTAATGGCCGGTGTGAGTTTCGCTCCGTCATCCTTTTGGTGGAAGGTCTGTCATCGTGATTGATGTCAGATTGTGCGATGGTGTTTGTCCTATCATTCTTTTGGTGGTAGTGGCCGGTGTGAGTTTTGCTCCGTCATCCTTTTGGTGGGGGTTCTGTCATCTAGATTGGTGTCTGATTGTGAAATAGTGTTTGTCCTATCATCCTTTTGGTGGTATTGGCCGGTGTGAGTTTCACTCCGTCATCCTTTTAGTGCGGGGTCTGTCATTTGGAATGATGTCAGTTTGTGCGATATTGTTTGACCTATCATCCTTTTGGTTGTAGTGGCCGGTGTGAGTTTCGCTCTGTCATCCTTTTGTTGGGGGGTCTGTCATCGTGATTGATGTCAGATTGTGCGATGGTGTTTGTCCTATCATCCTTTTGGTGGTAGTGGCCGGTGTGAGTTTTGCTCCGTCATCCTTTTGGTGGGGGGTCTGTCATCTGGATTGGTGTCAGATTGTGAGATAGTGTTTGTCCTATCATCCTTTTGGTGGTATTGGCCGGTGTGAGTTTTGCTCTGTCATCCTTTTGGTGGGGGGTCTGTCATCTGGATTGATGTCATATTGTGCAATAGTGTTTGTGTTATCATCCTTTTGGTGGTAGTGGTCGGTGTGAGTTTTGCTCCGTCATCCTTTTGGTGGGGGGTCTGTCATCTTGTTGGTGTCAGATTGTGCGATAGTGTTTATCCTATCATCCTTTTGGTGGTATTGGCCGGTGTGAGATTCGTGCCGTCATCGTTTTTGTGGGGGGTCTGTCATCTGGATTGATGTCAGATTGTGCGATAGTGTTTGTGCTATCATCCTTTTAGTGGTAGTGGTCGGTGTGAGTTTCACTCCGTCATTCTTTTGGTGGGAGGTCTGTCATCTTGTTGGTGGCAGATTGTGTGATAGTGTTTCTCCTATCATCCTTTTGGTGGTAGTGGCCTGTGTGAATTTCTCTCCGTCATCCTTTTGGTGGGGGGTCGGTCATCTGGATTGGTGTCAGATTGTGAGATAGTGTTTGTCCTATCATCCTTTTGGTGGTAGTGGCCAGTGTGAGTTTCGCTCCGTCATCCTTTTGGTGGGGGGTCTATCATCGTGATTGATGTCAGATTATGTGATGGTGTTTGTCCTATCATCCTTTTGGTGATAGTGGCCAGTGTGAGTTTCGCTCCGTCATCCTTTTCGTGGGGGGTCTGTCATCTGGATTGGTGTCTGATTGTGAGATAGTGCTTGGCCTATCATCCTTTTGGTGGTAGTGGCCGGTGTGAGTTTCGCTCTGTCATCCTTTTGGGGGAGGGTCTATCATCTGGATTGATGTCAGATTTTGCGATAGTGTTTGTACTATCATCCTTTTGGTGGTAGTGGTCGGTGTGAGTTTCGCTCCGTCATCCTTTTGGTGGGGGGTCTCTCATCTGGATTGATGTCAGTTTGTACAATAGTGTTTGTCCTGTCATCCTTTTGGTGGTAGTGGCCGGTGTGAGTTTCGCTCCGTCATCCTTTTGGTGGGGGGTCTGTCATCGTGATTGATGTCAGATTGTGCGATGGTGTTTGTCCTATCATCCTTTTGGTGGTAGTGGCCGGTGTGAGTTTTGCTCCGTCATCCTTTTGGTGGGGGGTCTTTCATCTGGATTGGTGTCAGATTGTGAGATAGTGTTTGTCCTATCATCCTTTTGGTGGTATTGGCTGGTGTGAGTTTTGCTCTGTCATCCTTTTGGTGGGGGGTCTGTCATCTGGATTGATGTCATATTGTGCAATAGTGTTTGTGCTATCATCCTTTTGGTGGTAGTGGTCGGTGTGAGTTTTGCTCCGTCATCCTTTTTGTGGGGGGTCTGTCATCTTGTTGGTGTCAGATTGTGCGATAGTGTTTATCCTATCATCCTTTTGGTGGTATTGGCCGGTGTGAGATTCGTGCCGTCATCGTTTTGGTGGGGGGTCTGTCATCTGGATTGATGTCAGATTGTGCGATAGTGTTTGTGCTATCATCCTTTTAGTGGTAGTGGTCGGTGTGAGTTTCACTCCGTCATTCTTTTGGTGGGAGGTCTGTCATCTTGTTGGTGGCAGATTGTGTGATAGTGTTTCTCCTATCATCCTTTTGGTGGTAGTGGCCTGTGTGAATTTCGCTCCGTCATCCTTTTGGTGGGGGGTCGGTCATCTGGATTGGTGTCAGATTGTGAGATAGTGTTTGTCCTATCATCCTTTTGGTGGTAGTGGCCAGTGTGAGTTTCGCTCCGTCATCCTTTTGGTGGGGGGTCTATCATCGTGATTGATGTCAGATTATGTGATGGTGTTTGTCCTATCATCCTTTTGGTGATAGTGGCCAGTGTGAGTTTCGCTCCGTCATCCTTTTCGTGGGGGGTCTGTCATCTGGATTGGTGTCAGATTGTGAGATAGTGCTTGGCCTATCATCCTTTTGGTGGTAGTGGCCGGTGTGAGTTTCGCTCTTTCATCCTTTTGGTGGAGGGTCTATCATCTGGATTGATGTCAGATTTTGCGATAGTGTTTGTACTATCATCCTTTTGGTGGTAGTGGTCGGTGTGAGTTTCGCTCCGTCATCCTTTTGGTGGGGGGTCTCTCATCTGGATTGATGTCAGTTTGTACAATAGTGTTTGTCCTGTCATCCTTTTGGTGGTAGTGGCCGGTGTGACTTTCGCTCCGTCATCCTTTTGGTGGGGGGTCTGTCATCGTGATTGATGTCAGATTGTGCGATGGGGTTTGTCCTATCATCCTTTTGGTGGTAGTGGCCGGTGTGAGTTTTGCTCCGTCATCCTTTTGGTGGGGGGTCTGTCATCTGGATTGGTGTCAGATTGTGAGATAGTGTTTGTCCTATCATCCTTTTGGTGGTATTGGCCGGTGTGAGTTTTGCTCTGTCATCCTTTTGGTGGGGGGTCTGTCATCTGGATTGATGTCATATTGTGCAATAGTGTTTGTGCTATCATCCTTTTGGTGGTAGTGGTCGGTGTGAGTTTTGCTCCGTCATCCTTTTGGTGGGGGGTCTGTCATCTTGTTGGTGTCAGATTGTGCGATAGTGTTTATCCTATCATTCTTTTGGTGGTATTGGCCGGTGTGAGATTCGTGTCGTCATCGTTTTGGTGGGGGGTCTGTCATCTGGATTGATGTCAGATTGTGCGATAGTGTTTGTGCTATCATCGTTTTAGTGGTAGTGGTCGGTGTGAGTTTCACTCCGTCATTCTTTTGGTGGGAGGTCTGTCATCTTGTTGGTGGCAGATTGTGTGATAGTGTTTCTCCTATCATCCTTTTGGTGGTAGTGGCCTGTGTGAATTTCGCTCCGTCATCCTTTTGGTGGGGGGTCGGTCATCTGGATTGGTGTCAGATTGTGAGATAGTGTTTGTCCTATCATCCTTTTGGTGGTAGTGTCCAGTGTGAGTTTCGCTCCGTCATCCTTTTGGTGGGGGGTCTATCATCGTGATTGATGTCAGATTATGTGATGGTGTTTGTCCTATCATCCTTTTGGTGATAGTGGCCAGTGTGAGTTTCGCTCCGTCATCCTTTTCGTGGGGGGTCTGTCATTTGGATTGGTGTCTGATTGTGAGATAGTGCTTGGCCTATCATCCTTTTGGTGGTAGTGGCCGGTGTGAGTTTCGCTCTGTCATCCTTTTGGTGGAGGGTCTATAATCTGGATTGATGTCAGATTTTGCGATAGTGTTTGTACTATCATCCTTTTGGTGGTAGTGGCCGGTGTGAGTTTTGCTCCGTCATCCTTTTGGTGGGGGGTCTGTCATCTGGATTGGTGTCAGATTGTGAGATAGTGTTTGTCCTATCATCCTTTTGGTGGTATTGGCCGGTGTGAGTTTTGCTCTGTCATCCTTTTGGTGGGGGGTCTGTCATCTGGATTGATGTCATATTGTGCAATAGTGTTTGTGCTATCATCCTTTTGGTGGTAGTGGTCGGTGTGAGTTTTGCTCCGTCATCCTTTTGGTGGGGGGTCTGTCATCTTGTTGGTGTCAGATTGTGCGATAGTGTTTATCCTATCATCCTTTTGGTGGTATTGGCCGGTGTGAGATTCGTGCCGTCATCGTTTTGGTGGGGGGTCTGTCATCTGGATTGATGTCAGATTGTGCGATAGTGTTTGTGCTATCATCCTTTTAGTGGTAGTGGTCGGTGTGAGTTTGACTCCGTCATTCTTTTGTTGGGAGGTCTGTCATCTTGTTGATGGGAGATTGTGTGATAGTGTTTCTCCTATCATCCTTTTGGTGGTAGTGGCCTGTGTGAATTTTGCTCTGTCATCGTTTTGGTGCGGGGTCGGTCATCTGGATTGGTGTCAGATTGTGAGATAGTGCTTGGCCTATCATCCGTTTGGTGGTAGTGGCCGGTGTGAGTTTATCTCTGTCATCCTTTTCGTGGGGGGTCTGTCATCTGGATTGATGTCAGATTTTGCGATAGTGTTTGTACTATCATCCTTTTGGTGGTAGTGGTCGGTGTGAGTTTCGCTCCGTCATCCTTTTGGTGGGGGGTCTGTCATCTTGTTGGTGTCAGATTGTGCGATAGTGTTTCTCCTATCATCCTTTTGGTTGTAGTGGCCGGTGTGAGTTTCCCTCCGTCATCCTTTTGGTGGGGGGTCTGTCATCTTGTTGGTGTCAGATTGTGCGATAGTGTTTGTCCTATCATCCTTTTGGTGGTAGTTGCCGGTGTGAGTACGCTCTGTCATTCTTTTGGTGGGGGGTCTGTCATCTGGATTGATGTCAGATTGTGCGATAGTGTTTGTGATATCATCCTTTTGGTGGTAGTGGTCGGTGTGAGTTGCGCTTCGTCATCCTTTTGGTGAGGGGTCAGTCATCTTGTTTGTGTCAGATTGTGCGATAGTGTTTGTCTTATCATCCTTTTGGTGGTAGTGGCCGGTGTGCATTTCGCTCCATCATACTTGTTTTTTTTTTTTGGGGGGGGGGTCTGTCATCTTGTTGGTGTCAGATTGTGCAATAGTGTTTGTCCTATCATCCTTTTGTTGGTAGTGGCTGGTGTGAGTTTCCCTCTGTCATCTTTTTGGTGGGGGGTCTGTCATCTTGTTGGTGTCAGATTGTGCGATAGTGTTTCTCCTATCATCCTTTTGGTGGTAGTGGCTGGTGTGAGTTTTGCTCCGTCATCCTTTTGGTGGGGGGTTTTTCATCTGGTTTGGTGTCAGATTGTGAGATAGTGTTTGGCCTATCATCCTTTTGGTGGTAGTGTCCGGTGCGAGTTTCGCTTTGTCATCCTTTTGGTAGGGGTCTGTAATCTATTGGTGTCAGATTGTGCGATTGTGTTTGTCCTATCATCCTTTTGGTGGTAGTGGCCGGTGTGAGTACGCTCTGTCATTCTTTTGGTGGGGGGTTTGTCATCTGGATTAATGTCAGATTGTGCGATAGTTTTTGTGCTATCATCCTTTTGGTGGTAGCTGTCGGTGTGAGTTTCGCTCTGTCATCCTTTTGGTGGGAGGTCTGTCATCTTGTTTGTGTTAGATTGTGTGTTAGTGTTTGTCCTATCATCCTTTTGGTGGTATTGGCCGGTGTGAGTTTCGCTCCGTCATACTTGTTTTTTTGGGGGGGGGGGGGGGGTTTGTCATCTTGTTGGTGTCAGATTGTGCGATGGTGTTTGTCCTATCATCCTTTTGGTGGTATTGGCTGGTGTGAGTTTCGCTCCGTCATCCTTTTGGTGGGGGGTATGTCATCTTGTTGGTGTCAGAATGTGCGATAGTGTTTCTCCTATCATCCTTTTGGTGGTAGTGGCTGGTGTGAGTTTCGCTCCGTCATCCTTTTGGTGGGGGGTCTGTCATCTGGATTGATGTTAGATTGTGCCATAGTTTTTGTCCTTTCATCCTTTTGGTGGTAGTGGCCGGTATGAGTTTCGCTCTGTCATCCTTTTGGTGGGGGGTCTGTCATCTTATTGGTGTCAGATTGTGCGATAGTGTTTGTCCTATTATCCTTTTGGTGGTACTGACCGGTGTGTGTATGCTCCGTCATCCTTTTGGTGGGGGGTCAGTCATCTTGTTGGTGTCAGATTGTGCGATAGTGTTTGTCCTATCATCCTTTTAGTGGTAGTGGTCAATGTGAGTTTCACTCCGTCATTCTTTTGGTGGGGGGTCTGTCATCTTGTTGGTGTCAGATTGTGTGATAGTGTTTGTCCTATCATCCTTTTGGTGGTAGTGGCCGGTGTGAGTTTCGCTCCGTCATCCTTTTGGTGGAGGGTCTGTCATCTTGTTGATGTCAGATTGTGCGATAGTGTTAATCCTATCATCCTTTTGGTGGTAGTGGCCGGTGTGAGTTTCGCTCCGTCATCCTTTTTTTTTTTTTTGGGGGGGGGGGGGGGGGGTGGGGTGGGGTCTGTCATCGTGATTGATGTCAGATTGTGCCATGGTGTTTGTCCTATCATCCTTTTGGTGGTAGTGGCCGGTGTGAGTTTTGCTCCATCATCCTTTTTGTGAGGGGTCTGTCATCTGGATTGGTGTCAGATTGTGAGATATCGTTTGTCCTATCATTCTTTTGGTGGTATTGGCCGGTGTGAGTTTCGCTCCGTCATCCTTTTGGTGGGGGGTCTGTAATCTGGATTGATATCAGATTGTGCGATAGTGTTTGTCCTATCATCCTTTTGGTGGTAGTGGCCGGTGTGAGTTTCGCTCTGTCATCCTTTTGGTGGGGGGTCTATCATCTGGATTGGTGTCAGATTGTGAGATAGTGTTTGTTCGATCATCCTTTTGGTGGTAGTGGCCGGTGTGAATTTTGCTCTGTCATCCTTTTGGTGGGGGGTATGTCATCTGGATTGATGTCAGATTGTGCGATAGTGTTTGTGCTATCATCCTTTTGGTGGTAGTGGTCGGTGTGAGTTTTGCACAGTCATCCTTTTGGTGGGGGGTCTGTCATCTTGTTGGTGTCAGATTATGCGATAGTGTTTGTCCTATCATCCTTTTGGTGGTAGTGACCGGTATGAGTTTTGCTCCGTCATCCTCTTGGTGAGGGGTCTGTCATCGTAATTGATGTCAGATTGTTCGCTAGTGTTTGTCCTATCATCCTTTTGGTGGTAGTGGCCGGTGTGAGTTTTGCTCCGTCATCCTTTTGGTGGAAGGTCTGTCATCATGATTGACGTCAGATTGTGCGATGGTGTTTATCCTATCATTCTTTTGGTGGTAGTGGCCGGTGTGAGTTTTGCTCCGTTATCCTTTGTGTGGGGCTTCTGTCATCTGGATTGGTGTCTGATTGTGAGATAGCGTTTGTCCTATCATCCTTTTGGTGGTATTGGCCGGTGTGAGTTTCGCTTCGTCATCCTTTTGGTGGGGGGTCTGTCATCTGGATTGATGTCAGTTTGTGCGATAGTGTTTGTCCTATCATCCTTTTGGTGGTAGTGGTTGGTGTGAGTTTCGCTCCGTCATCCTTTTGGTGGGGGGTCTGTCATCATGATTGATGTCAGATTGTGCGATGGTGTTTGTCCTATCATCCTTTTGGTGGTAGTGGCCGGTGTGAGTTTTGCTCCGTCATCCTTTTGGTGGAGGGTCTGTCATCTTGTTGGTGTCAGATTATGCGATAGTGTTCGTCCTATCATCCTTTTGGTGGTAGTGGCCGGTGTGAGTTTCGCTCCGTCATCCTTTTGGTGGGGGGTTTGTCATCGTAATTGATGTTAAATTGTGCGCTAGTGTTTGTCCTATCATCCTTTTGGCGGTAGTGGCTGGTGTGAGTTTCGCTCCGTCATCCTTTATTTTAGGGGGGGGGTCTGTCATCGTGATTGATGTCAGATTGTGCCATGGTGTTTGTCCTATCATCCTTTTGGTGGTAGTGGCCGGTGTGAGTTTTGCTCCGTCATCCTTTTGGTGGGGGGTCTGTCATCTGGATTGGTGTCAGATTGTGAGATAGTGTTTGTCCTATCATCCTTTTGGTGGTATTGGCCGGTGTGAGTTTCGCTCCGTCATCCTTTTGGTGGGGGTCTGTCATCAGGATTGATATCAGATTGTGCGATAGTGTTTGTCCTATCATCCTTTTGGTGGTAGTGGCCGGTGTGAGTTTCGCTCCGTCATCCTTTTGGTGGGGGGTCTATCCTCTGGATTGGTGTCAGATTGTGAGATAGTTTTTGTCCTATCATCCTTTTGGTGGTAGTGGCCGGTGTGAGTTTTTCTCTGTCATCCTTTTGGTGGGGGGTCTGTCATCTGGATTGATGTCAGATTGTGCGATAGTGTTTGTGCTATCATCCTTTTGGTGGTAGTGGTCGGTGTGAGTTTCGCTCCGTCATCCTTTTGGTGGGGGGTCTGTCATCTTGTTGGTGTCAGATTGTGCGATAGTGTTTGTGCTATCATCCTTTTGGTGGTAGTGGTCGGTGTGAGTTTCGCACCGTCATCCTTTTGGTGGGGGGTCTGTCATCTTGTTGGTGTCAGATTATGCGATAGTGTTTGTCCTATCATCCTTTTAGTGGTAGTGACCGGTGTGAGTTTTGCTCCGTCATCCTTTTGGTGGGGGTTCTGTCATCTGGATTGGTGTCTGAATGTGAGATAGCGTTTGTCCTATCATCCTTTTGGTGGTATTGGCCGGTGTGAGTTTCGCTTCGTCATCCTTTTGGTGGGGGGTCTGTCATCTGGATTGGTGTCAGATTGTGAGATAGTGTTTGTCCTATCATCCTTTTGGTGGTATTGGCCGGTGTGAGTTTTGCTCTGTCATCCTTTTGGTGGGGGGTCTGTCATCTGGATTGATGTCATATTGTGCAATAGTGTTTGTGCTATCATCCTTTTGGTGGTAGTGGTCGGTGTGAGTTTTGCTCCGTCATCCTTTTGGTGGGGGGTCTGTCATCTTGTTGGTGTCAGATTGTGCGATAGTGTTTATCCTATCATCCTTTTGGTGGTATTGGCCGGTGTGAGATTCGTGCCGTCATCGTTTTGGTGGGGGGTCTGTCATCTGGATTGATGTCAGATTGTGCGATAGTGTTTGTGCTATCATCCTTTTAGTGGTAGTGGTCGGTGTGAGTTTGACTCCGTCATTCTTTTGTTGGGAGGTCTGTCATCTTGTTGATGGGAGATTGTGTGATAGTGTTTCTCCTATCATCCTTTTGGTGGTAGTGGCCTGTGTGAATTTTGCTCTGTCATCGTTTTGGTGCGGGGTCGGTCATCTGGATTGGTGTCAGATTGTGAGATAGTGCTTGGCCTATCATCCGTTTGGTGGTAGTGGCCGGTGTGAGTTTATCTCTGTCATCCTTTTCGTGGGGGGTATGTCATCTGGATTGATGTCAGATTTTGCGATAGTGTTTGTACTATCATCCTTTTGGTGGTAGTGGTCGGTGTGAGTTTCGCTCCGTCATCCTTTTGGTGGGGGGTCTGTCATCTTGTTGGTGTCAGATTGTGCGATAGTGTTTCTCCTATCATCCTTTTGGTTGTAGTGGCCGGTGTGAGTTTCCCTCCGTCATCCTTTTGGTGGGGGGTCTGTCATCTTGTTGGTGTCAGATTGTGCGATAGTGTTTGTCCTATCATCCTTTTGGTGGTAGTTGCCGGTGTGAGTACGCTCTGTCATTCTTTTGGTGGGGGGTCTGTCATCTGGATTGATGTCAGATTGTGCGATAGTGTTTGTGATATCATCCTTTTGGTGGTAGTGGTCGGTGTGAGTTGCGCTTCGTCATCCTTTTGGTGAGGGGTCAGTCATCTTGTTTGTGTCAGATTGTGCGATAGTGTTTGTCTTATCATCCTTTTGGTGGTAGTGGCCGGTGTGCATTTCGCTCCATCATACTTGTTTTTTTTTTTGGGGGGGGGGGGGGGGGGTCTGTCATCTTGTTGGTGTCAGATTGTGCAATAGTGTTTGTCCTATCATCCTTTTGTTGGTAGTGGCTGGTGTGAGTTTCCCTCTGTCATCTTTTTGGTGGGGGGTCTGTCATCTTGTTGGTGTCAGATTGTGCGATAGTGTTTCTCCTATCATCCTTTTGGTGGTAGTGGCTGGTGTGAGTTTTGCTCCGTCATCCTTTTGGTGGGGGGTTTTTCATCTGGTTTGGTGTCAGATTGTGAGATAGTGTTTGGCCTATCATCCTTTTGGTGGTAGTGTCCGGTGCGAGTTTCGCTTTGTCATCCTTTTGGTAGGGGTCTGTAATCTATTGGTGTCAGATTGTGCGATTGTGTTTGTCCTATCATCCTTTTGGTGGTAGTGGCCGGTGTGAGTACGCTCTGTCATTCTTTTGGTGGGGGGTTTGTCATCTGGATTAATGTCAGATTGTGCGATAGTTTTTGTGCTATCATCCTTTTGGTGGTAGCTGTCGGTGTGAGTTTCGCTCTGTCATCCTTTTGGTGGGAGGTCTGTCATCTTGTTTGTGTTAGATTGTGTGTTAGTGTTTGTCCTATCATCCTTTTGGTGGTATTGGCCGGTGTGAGTTTCGCTCCGTCATACTTGTTTTTTGGGGGGGGGGGGGGGGGGGTTTGTCATCTTGTTGGTGTCAGATTGTGCGATGGTGTTTGTCCTATCATCCTTTTGGTGGTATTGGCTGGTGTGAGTTTCGCTCCGTCATCCTTTTGGTGGGGGGTATGTCATCTTGTTGGTGTCAGAATGTGCGATAGTGTTTCTCCTATCATCCTTTTGGTGGTAGTGGCTGGTGTGAGTTTCGCTCCGTCATCCTTTTGGTGGGGGGTCTGTCATCTGGATTGATGTTAGATTGTGCCATAGTTTTTGTCCTTTCATCCTTTTGGTGGTAGTGGCCGGTATGAGTTTCGCTCTGTCATCCTTTTGGTGGGGGGTCTGTCATCTTATTGGTGTCAGATTGTGCGATAGTGTTTGTCCTATTATCCTTTTGGTGGTACTGACCGGTGTGTGTATGCTCCGTCATCCTTTTGGTGGGGGGTCAGTCATCTTGTTGGTGTCAGATTGTGCGATAGTGTTTGTCCTATCATCCTTTTAGTGGTAGTGGTCAATGTGAGTTTCACTCCGTCATTCTTTTGGTGGGGGGTCTGTCATCTTGTTGGTGTCAGATTGTGTGATAGTGTTTGTCCTATCATCCTTTTGGTGGTAGTGGCAGGTGTGAGTTTCGCTCCGTCATCCTTTTGGTGGAGGGTCTGTCATCTTGTTGATGTCAGATTGTGCGATAGTGTTAATCCTATCATCCTTTTGGTGGTAGTGGCCGGTGTGAGTTTCGCTCCGTCATCCTTTTGGTGGGGGGTTTGTCATTGTAATTGATGTTAAATTGTGTGCTAGTGTTTATCCTATCATCCTTTTGGTGGTAGTGGCCGGTGTGAGTTTCGCTCCGTCATCCTTTTTTTTTTTGGGGGGGGGGGGTGGGGTGGGGTGGGGTCTGTCATCGTGATTGATGTCAGATTGTGCCATGGTGTTTGTCCTATCATCCTTTTGGTGGTAGTGGCCGGTGTGAGTTTTGCTCCATCATCCTTTTTGTGAGGGGTCTGTCATCTGGATTGGTGTCAGATTGTGAGATATCGTTTGTCCTATCATCCTTTTGGTGGTATTGGCCGGTGTGAGTTTCGCTCCGTCATCCTTTTGGTGGGGGGTCTGTAATCTGGATTGATATCAGATTGTGCGATAGTGTTTGTCCTATCATCCTTTTGGTGGTAGTGGCCGGTGTGAGTTTCGCTCTGTCATCCTTTTGGTGGGGGGTCTATCATCTGGATTGGTGTCAGATTGTGAGATAGTGTTTGTTCGATCATCCTTTTGGTGGTAGTGGCCGGTGTGAATTTTGCTCTGTCATCCTTTTGGTGGGGGGTATGTCATCTGGATTGATGTCAGATTGTGCGATAGTGTTTGTGCTATCATCCTTTTGGTGGTAGTGGTCGGTGTGAGTTTTGCACAGTCATCCTTTTGGTGGGGGGTCTGTCATCTTGTTGGTGTCAGATTATGCGATAGTGTTTGTCCTATCATCCTTTTGGTGGTAGTGACCGGTATGAGTTTTGCTCCGTCATCCTCTTGGTGAGGGGTCTGTCATCGTAATTGATGTCAGATTGTTCGCTAGTGTTTGTCCTATCATCCTTTTGGTGGTAGTGGCCGGTGTGAGTTTTGCTCCGTCATCCTTTTGGTGGAAGGTCTGTCATCATGATTGACGTCAGATTGTGCGATGGTGTTTATCCTATCATTCTTTTGGTGGTAGTGGCCGGTGTGAGTTTTGCTCCGTTATCCTTTGTGTGGGGCTTCTGTCATCTGGATTGGTGTCTGATTGTGAGATAGCGTTTGTCCTATCATCCTTTTGGTGGTATTGGCCGGTGTGAGTTTCGCTTCGTCATCCTTTTGGTGGGGGGTCTGTCATCTGGATTGATGTCAGTTTGTGCGATAGTGTTTGTCCTATCATCCTTTTGGTGGTAGTGGTTGGTGTGAGTTTCGCTCCGTCATCCTTTTGGTGGGGGGTCTGTCATCATGATTGATGTCAGATTGTGCGATGGTGTTTGTCCTATCATCCTTTTGGTGGTAGTGGCCGGTGTGAGTTTTGCTCCGTCATCCTTTTGGTGGAGGGTCTGTCATCTTGTTGGTGTCAGATTATGCGATAGTGTTCGTCCTATCATCCTTTTGGTGGTAGTGGCCGGTGTGAGTTTCGCTCCGTCATCCTTTTGGTGGGGGGTTTGTCATCGTAATTGATGTTAAATTGTGCGCTAGTGTTTGTCCTATCATCCTTTTGGCGGTAGTGGCTGGTGTGAGTTTCGCTCCGTCATCCTTTATTTTAGGGGGGGGGGGGGGTCTGTCATCGTGATTGATGTCAGATTGTGCCATGGTGTTTGTCCTATCATCCTTTTGGTGGTAGTGGCCGGTGTGAGTTTTGCTCCGTCATCCTTTTGGTGGGGGGTCTGTCATCTGGATTGGTGTCAGATTGTGAGATAGTGTTTGTCCTATCATCCTTTTGGTGGTATTGGCCGGTGTGAGTTTCGCTCCGTCATCCTTTTGGTGGGGGTCTGTCATCAGGATTGATATCAGATTGTGCGATAGTGTTTGTCCTATCATCCTTTTGGTGGTAGTGGCCGGTGTGAGTTTCGCTCCGTCATCCTTTTGGTGGGGGGTCTATCCTCTGGATTGGTGTCAG
The DNA here is from genome assembly GCA_963859935.3 of Lathyrus sativus. Lineage (NCBI taxonomy): Eukaryota > Viridiplantae > Streptophyta > Magnoliopsida > Fabales > Fabaceae > Lathyrus > Lathyrus sativus. Next base: position 183,617 of record CAWUDS030002065.1, on the reverse strand, counting down.
ATTGTGAGATAGTTTTTGTCCTATCATCCTTTTGGTGGTAGTGGCCGGTGTGAGTTTTGCTCTGTCATCCTTTTGGTGGGGGGTCTGTCATCTGGATTGATGTCAGATTGTGCGATAGTGTTTGTGCTATCATCCTTTTGGTGGTAGTGGTCGGTGTGAGTTTCGCTCCGTCATCCTTTTGGTGGGGGGTCTGTCATCTTGTTGGTGTCAGATTGTGCGATAGTGTTTGTGCTATCATCCTTTTGGTGGTAGTGGTCGGTGTGAGTTTCGCACCGTCATCCTTTTGGTGGGGGGTCTGTCATCTTGTTGGTGTCAGATTATGCGATAGTGTTTGTCCTATCATCCTTTTAGTGGTAGTGACCGGTGTGAGTTTTGCTCCGTCATCCTTTTGGTGGGGGTTCTGTCATCTGGATTGGTGTCTGAATGTGAGATAGCGTTTGTCCTATCATCCTTTTGGTGGTATTGGCCGGTGTGAGTTTCGCTTCGTCATCCTTTTGGTGGGGGGTCTGTCATCTGGATTGATGTCAGTTTGTGCGATAGTGTTTGTCCTATCATCCATTTGGTGGTAGTGGTTGGTGTGAGTTTCGCTCTGTCATCCTTTTGGTGGGGGGTCTGTCATCATGATTGATGTCAGATTGTGTGATGGTGTTTGTCCTATCATCCTTTTGGTGGTAGTGGCCGGTGTGAGTTTTGCTCTGTCATCCTGTTGGTGGAGGGTCTGTCATCTTGTTGGTGTCAGATTGTGCGATAGTGTTCGTCCTATCATCCTTTTGGTGGTAGTGGCCGGTGTGAGTTTCGCTCCGTCATCCTTTTGGTGGGGGGTTTGTCATCGTAATTGATGTTAAATTGTGCGCTAGTGTTTGTCCTATCATCCTTTTGGTGGTAGTGGTTGGTGTGAGTTTCGCTCCGTCATCCTTTTTTTTTAGGGGGGGGGGGGGGTCTGTCATCGTGATTGATGTCAGATTGTGCCATGGTGTTTGTCCTATCATCCTTTTGGCGGTAGTGGTCGGTGTGAGTTTTGCTCCGTCATCCTTTTGGTGGGGGGTCTGTCATCTGGATTGGTGTCAGATTGTGAGATAGTGTTTGTCCTATCATCCTTTTGGTGGTATTGGCCGGTGTGAGTTTCGCTCCGTCATCCTTTTGGTGGGGGGTCTGTCATCTGGATTGGTGTCAGATTGTGAGATAGTGTTTGTCCTATCATCCTTTTGGTGGTAGTGGCTGGTGTGAGTTTTGCTCTGTCATCCTTTTGGTGGGAGGTTTGTCATATGGATTGATGTCAGATTGTGCGATAGTGTTTGCACTATCATCCTTTTGGTGGTAGTGGTCGGTGTGAGTTTTCCTCCGTCATCCTTTTGGTGGAGGGTCTGTCAACTTGTTGGTGTCAGATTGTGCGATAGTGTTTGTCCAATAATCCTTTTGGTGGTAGTGGCCGGTGTGAGTTTCGCTCTATCATCCTCTTGGTGGGGGGTCTGTCATCGTAATTGATGCCAGATTGTTCGCTAGTGTTTGTCCTATCATCCTTTTGGTGGTAGTGGCCGGTGTGAGTTTCGCTCTGTCATCCTTTTGGTGGAAGGTCTGTCATCGTGATTGATTTCAGATTGTGCGACGGTGTTTGTCCTATCATTCTTTTGGTGGTAGTGGCCGGTGTGAGTTTTGCTCCGTCATCCTTTTGGTGAGGGGTCTATCATCTGGATTGGTGTCTGATTTTGAGATAGTGTTTGTCCTGTCATCCTTTTGGTGGTATTGGCCGGTGTGAGTTTGCTCCGTCATCCTTTTGGTGGGGGGTCTGTCATCTGGATTGATGTCAGTTTGTGCGATAGTGTTTGTCCTATCGTCCTTTTGGTGGTAGTGGCCGGTGTGAGTTTCGCTCCGTCATCCTTTTGGTGGGGGGTCTGTCATCATGATTGATGTCAGATTGTGTGATGGTGTTTGTCCTATCATCCTTTTGGTGGTAGTGGCCGGTGTGAGTTTTGCTCTGTCATCCTATTGGTGGAGGGTCTGTCATCTTGTTGGTGTCAGATTGTGCGATAGTGTTCGTCCTATCATCCTTTTGGTGGTAGTGGCCGGTGTGAGTTTCGCTCCGTCATCCTTTTGGTGGGGGGTTTGTCATCGTAATTGATGTTAAATTGTGCGCTAGTGTTTGTCCTATCATCCTTTTGGTGGTAGTGGTTGGTGTGAGTTTCGCTCCGTCATCCTTTTTTTTTAGGGGGGGGGGGGTCTGTCATCGTGATTGATGTCAGATTGTGCCATGGTGTTTGTCCTATCATCCTTTTGGCGGTAGTGGCCGGTGTGAGTTTTGCTCCGTCATCCTTTTGGTGGGGGGTCTGTCATCTGGATTGGTGTCAGATTGTGAGATAGTGTTTGTCCTATCATCCTTTTGGTGGTATTGGCCGGTGTGAGTTTCGCTCCGTCATCCTTTTGGTGGGGGGTCTGTCATCTGGATTGGTGTCAGATTGTGAGATAGTGTTTGTCCTATCATCCTTTTGGTGGTAGTGGCTGGTGTGAGTTTTGCTCTGTCATCCTTTTGGTGGGAGGTTTGTCATATGGATTGATGTCAGATTGTGCGATAGTGTTTGCGCTATCATCCTTTTGGTGGTAGTGGTCGGTGTGAGTTTTCCTCCGTCATCCTTTTGGTGGAGGGTCTGACAACTTGTTGGTGTCAGATTGTGCGATAGTGTTTGTCCAATAATCCTTTTGGTGGTAGTGGCCGGTGTGAGTTTCGCTCTGTCATCCTCTTGGTGGGGTGTCTGTCATCGTAATTGATGTCAGATTGTTCGCTAGTGTTTGTCCTATCATCCTTTTGGTGGTAGTGGCCGGTGTGAGTTTCGCTCTGTCATCCTTTTGGTGGAAGGTCTGTCATTGTGATTGATTTCAGATTGTGCGACGGTGTTTGTCCTATCATTCTTTTGGTGGTAGTGGCCGGTGTGAGTTTTGCTCCGTCATCCTTTTGGTGAGGGGTCTATCATCTGGATTGGTGTCTGATTTTGAGATAGTGTTTGTCCTGTCATCCTTTTGGTGGTATTGGCCGGTGTGAGTTTCGCTCCGTCATCCTTTTGGTGGGGGGTCTGTCATCTGGATTGATGTCAGTTTGTGCGATAGTGTTTGTCCTATCGTCCTTTTGGTGGTAGTGGCTGGTGTGAGTTTCGCTCCGTCATCCTTTTGGTGGGGGGTCTGTCATCGTGATTGATGTCAGATTGTGCGACGGTGTTTGTCCTATCATCCTTTTCGTGGTAGTGGCCGGTGTGAGTTTTGCTCCGTCATCCTTTTGGTGGGGGGTCTGTCATCTGGATTGGTGTCAGATTGTGAGATAGTGTTTGTCCTATCATCCTTTTGGTGGTATTAGCCGTTGTGAGTTTCGCTCCGTCATCCTTTTGCTGGGGGGTCCTTCATCTGGATTGATGTCAGTTTGTGCGATAATGTTTGTCCTATCATCCTTTTAGTGGTAGTGGCCGGTGTGAGTTTCGCTCCGTCATCCTTTTGGTGGGGGGTCTGTCATCGTGATTGATGTCAGATTGTGCGATGGTGTTTGTCCTATCATCCTTTTGGTGGTAGTGGCCGGTGTGAGTTTTGCTCCGTCATTCTTTTGGTGAGGGGTCTGTCATCTGGATTGGTGGCAGATTGTGAGATAGTGTTTGTCCTATCATCCTTTTGGTGGTATTGGCCGGTGTGAGATTCGTTCCATCATCCTTTTGGTGGGGGGTCTGTCATCTGGATTGGTGTCAGATTGTGAGATAGTGTTTGTCCTATCATCCTTTTGGTGGTAGTGGCCGGTGTGAGTTTCGCTCCGTCATCCTTTTGGTGGGAGGTTTGTCATATGGATTGATGTCAGATTGTGCGATAGTGTTTGTGCTATCATCCTTTTGGTGGTAGTGGTCGGTGTGAGTTTTCCTCCGTCATCCTTTTGGTGGAGGGTCTGTCATCTTGTTGGTGTCAGATTGTGCGATAGTGGTTGTCCTATCATCCTTTTGGTGGTAGTGGCCGGTGTGAGTTTCGCTCCGTCATCCTCTTGGTGGGGGGTCTGTCATCGTAATTGATGTCAGATTGTTCGCTAGTGTTTGTCCTATCATCCTTTTGGTGGTAGTGACCGGTGTGAGTTTCGCTCCGTCATCCTTTTGGTGGGGGGTCTGTCATCGTGATTGATGTCAGATTGTGCGACGGTGTTTGTCCTATCATCCTTTTCGTGGTAGTGGCCGGTGTGAGTTTTGCTCCGTCTTCCTTTTGGTGGGGGGTCTGTCATCTGGATTGGTGTCAGATTGTGAGATAGTGTTTGTCCTATCATCCTTTTGGTGGTATTAGCCGTTGTGAGTTTCGCTCCGTCATCCTTTTGGTGGGGGATCATTCATCTGGATTGATGTCTGTTTGTGCGATAATGTTTGTCCTATCATCCTTTTAGTGGTAGTGGCCGGTGTGAGTTTCGCTCCGTCATCCTTTTGGTGGGGGGTCTGTCATCGTGATTGATGTCAGATTGTGCGATGATTTTTGTCCTATCATCCTTTTGGTGGTAGTGGCCGGTGTGAGTTTTGCTCCGTCATTCTTTTGGTGAGGGGTCTGTATCTGGATTGGTGGCAGATTGTGAGATAGTGTTTGTCCTATCATCCTTTTGGTGGTATTGGCCGGTGTGAGATTCGTTCCATCATCCTTTTGGTGGGGGGTCTGTCAGCTGGATTGGTGTCAGATTGTGAGATAGTGTTTGTCCTATCATCCTTTTGGTGGTAGTGGCCGGTGTGAGTTTCGCTCCGTCATCCTTTTGGTGGGAGGTTTGTCATATGGATTGATGTCAGATTGTGCGGTAGTGTTTGTGCTATCATCCTTTTGGTGGTAGTGGTCGGTGTGAGTTTTCCTCCGTCATCCTTTTGGTGGAGGGTCTGTCATCTTGCTGGTGTCAGATTGTGCGATAGTGTTTGTCCTATCATCCTTTTGGTGGTAGTGGCCGGTGTGAGTTTCTCTCCGTCATCCTCTTGGTGGTGGGTCTGTCATCGTAATTGATGTCAAATTGTTCGCTAGTGTTTGTCCTATCATCCTTTTGGTGGTAGTGACCGGTGTGAGTTTCGCTCCGTCATCCTTTTGGTGGAAGGTCTGTCATCGTGATTGATGTCAGATTGTGCGACGGTGTTTGTCTTATCATCCTTTTGGTGGTAGTGGCCGGTGTGAGTTTTGCTCCTTCATCCTTTTGGTGGGGGGTCTGTCATCTGGATTGGTGTCTGATTTTGAGATAGTGTTTGTCCTATCATCCTTTTGGTGGTATTGGCCGGTGTGAGTTTCGCTCCGTCATCCTTTTGGTGGGGGGTCTATCATCTGGATTGATGTCAGTTTGTGCGATAGTGTTTGTCCTATCATCCTTTTGGTGGTAGTGGCCGGTCTAAGTTTCGCTCCGTCATCCTTTTGGTGGGGGGTCTGTCATCTTGTTGGTGTCAGATTGTGCGATAGTGTTTGTCCTATCATCCTTTTAGTGGTAGTGGCCGGTGTGAGTTTCGTTCCGTCATCCTTTTGGTGGAAGGTCTGTCATCGTGATTGATGTCAGATTGTGCGATGGTGTTTGTCCTATCATCCTTTTGGTAGTAGTGGCCGGTGTGAGTTTTGCTTCGTCATCCTTTGGGTGGGGGGTCTGTCATCTGGATTGGTGTCTGATTTTGAGATAGTGTTTGTCCTATCATCCTTTTGGTGGTATTGGCCGGTGTGAGTTTCAATCCGTCATCCTTTTGGTTGGGGGGTCTATCATCTGGATTGATGTCAGTTTGTGCGATAGTGTTTGTCCTATCATCCTTTTGGTGGTAGTGGCCGGTGTGAGTTTCACTCCGTCATCCTCTTGGTGGGGGGTCTGTCATCGTAATTGATGTCAGATTGTTCGCTAGTGTTTGTCCTATCATCCTTTTGGTGGTAGTGGCCGGGGTGAGTTTCGCTACGTCATCCTTTTGGTGGAAGGTCTGTCATCGTGATTGATGTCAGATTGTGCGACGGTGTTTGTCCTATCATCCTTTTGGTGGTAGTGGTCAGTGTGAGTTTTGCTTCGTCATCCTTTGGGTGGGGGGTCTGTCATCTGGATTGGTGTCTGATTTTGAGATAGTGTTTCTCCTATCATCCTTTTGGTGGTATTGGCCGATGTGAGTTTCGATCCGTCATCCTTTTGGTGGGGGGTCTGTCATTTGGATTGATGTCAGTTTGTGCGATAATGTTTGTTCTATCATCCTTTTGGTGGTAAAGGCCGGTGTGAGTTTTGCTCCGTCATCCTTTTGGGGGGGGGTCTGTCATCGTGATTGATGTCAGATTGTGCGATGGTGTTTGTCCTATCATCCTTTTGGTGGTAAAGGCCGGTGTGAGTTTTGCTCCGTCATCCTTTTGGGGGGGGGGGGTCTGTCATCTGGATTGATGTCAGTTTGTGCGATAGTGTTTGTCCTATAATCCTTTTGGTGGTAGTGGCCGGTGTGAGTTTCGCACAGTCAATCTTTGATGGGGGGTCTGTCATCGTGATTGATGTCAGATTATGCGATGGTGTTTGTCCTATCATCCTTTTGGTGGTAGTGCCCGGTGTCAGTTTCGCTCTGTCATCCTTTTGGTGGGGGGTCTGTCATCGTAATTGATGTTAGATTGTTCGCTAGTGTTTGTCCTATCATCCTTTTGGTGGTAGTGGCCGGTGTGAGTTTCGCTCCGTCATCCTTTTGGTGGAAGGTCTGTCATCGTGATTGATGTCAGATTGTGCGACGGTGTTTGTCCTATCATCCTTTTGGTGGTAGTGGCCGATGTGAGTTTTGCTTCGTCATCCTTTGGGTGGGGGGTCTGTCATCTGGATTGGTGTTTGATTTTGAGATAGTGTTTGTCCTAGCATCCTTTTGGTGGTATTGGCCGGTGTGAGTTTCGATCCGTCATCCTTTTGGTGGGGGGTCTGTCATCTGGATTGATGTCAGTTTGTGCGATAGTGTTTGTCCTATCATCCTTTTGGTGGTAGTGGCCGGTGTGAGTTTCGCTCCGTCATCCTTTTGGTGGGGGGTCTGTCATCATAATTGATGTCAGATTGTTCGCTAGTGTTTGTCCTATCATCCTTTTGGTGGTAGTGGTCGGTGTGAGTTTCGCTCCGTCATCCTTTTGGTGGGGGGTCTGTCATCTTGTTGGTGTCAGATTGTGCGATAGTATTTGTCCTATCATCCTTTTGGTGGTAGTGGCCGGTGTGAGTTTCGCTCCGTCATCCTTTTGGTGGAAGGTCTGTCATCGTGATTGATGTCAGATTGTGCGACGGTGTTTGTCCTATTATCCTTTTGGTGGTAGTGGCCGGTGTGAGTTTTGCTTCGTCATCCTTTGGGTGGGGGGGTCTGTCATCTAGATTGGTGTCTGATTTTGAGATAGTGTTTGTCCTATCATCCTTTTGGTGGTATTGGCCGATGTGAGTTTCGATCCGTCATCCTTTTGGTGGGGGGTCTGTCATCTGGATTAATGTCAGTTTGTGCGATAGTGTTTGTCCTATCATCCTTTTGGTGGTAGTGGTCGGTGTGAGTTTCGCTCCGTCATCCTTTTAATGGGCGGTCTGTCATCGTAATTGATGTCAGATTGTTCTCTAGTGTTTCTCCTATCATCCTTTTGGTGGTAGTGGTCGGTGTGAGTTTCGCTCCGTCATCCTTTTGGTGGGGGGTCTGTCATCTTGTTGGTGTCAGATTGTGCGATAGTGTTTGTCCTATCATCCTTTTAGTGGTAGTGGCCGGTGTGAGTTTCGTTCCGTCATCCTTTTGGTGGAAGGTCTGTCATCGTGATTGATGTCAGATTGTGCGATGGTGTTTGTCCTATCATCCTTTTGGTAGTAGTGGCCGGTGTGAGTTTTGCTTCGTCATCCTTTGGGTGGGGGGTCTGTCATCTGGATTGGTGTCTGATTTTGAGATAGTGTTTGTCCTATCATCCTTTTGGTGGTATTGGCCGGTGTGAGTTTCAATCCGTCATCCTTTTGGTTGGGGGGTCTATCATCTGGATTGATGTCAGTTTGTGCGATAGTGTTTGTCCTATCATCCTTTTGGTGGTAGTGGCCGGTGTGAGTTTCACTCCGTCATCCTCTTGGTGGGGGATCTGTCATCGAAATTGATGTCAGATTGTTCGCTAGTGTTTGTCCTATCATCCTTTTGGTGGTAGTGGCCGGTGTGAGTTTCGCACAGTCATCCTTTTGGTGGGGGGGTCTGTCATCGTGATTGATGTCAGATTGTGAGATGGTGTTTGTCCTATCATCCTTTTGGTGGTAGTGCCTGGTGTGAGTTTCGCTCCGTCATCCTCTTGGTGGGGGGTCTGTCATCGTAATTGATGTCAGATTGTTCGCTAGTGTTTGTCCTATCATCCTTTTGGTGGTAGTGACCGTGGTGAGTTTCGCTCCGTCATCCTTTTGGTGGAAGGTCTGTCATCGTGATTGATGTCAGATTGTGCGACGGTGTTTGTCCTATCATCCTTTTGGTGGTAGTGGTCAGTGTGAGTTTTGCTTCGTCATCCTTTGGGTGGGGGGTCTGTCATCTGGATTGGTGTCTGATTTTGAGATAGTGTTTCTCCTATCATCCTTTTGGTGGTATTGGCCGATGTGAGTTTCGATCCGTCATCCTTTTGGTGGGGGGTCTGTCATTTGGATTGATGTCAGTTTGTGCGATAATGTTTGTCCTATCATCCTTTTGGTGGTAGTGGCCGATGTGAGTTTCGCTCCGTCATCCTTTTGGTGGGGGGTCTGTCATCGTGATTGATGTCAGATTGTGCGATGGTGTTTGTCCTATCATCCTTTTGGTGGTAAAGGCCGGTGTGAGTTTTGCTCCGTCATCCTTTTGGGGGGGGGGGGGGGGGTCTGTCATCTGGATTGATGTCAGTTTGTGCGATAGTGTTTGTCCTATCATCCTTTTGGTGGTAGTGGCCGGTGTGAGTTTCGCACAGTCAATCTTTGATGGGGGGTCTGTCATCGTGATTGATGTCAGATTATGCGATGGTGTTTGTCCTATCATCCTTTTGGTGGTAGTGCCCGGTGTCAGTTTCGCTCCGTCATCCTTTTGGTAGGGGGTCTGTCATCGTAATTGATGTCAGATTGTTCGCTAGTGTTTGTCCTATCATCCTTTTGGTGGTAGTGGCCGGTGTGAGTTTCGCTCCGTCATCCTTTTGGTGGAAGGTCTGTCATCGTGATTGATGTCAGATTGTGCGACGGTGTTTGTCCTATCATCCTTTTGGTGGTAGTGGCCGATGTGAGTTTTGCTTCGTCATCCTTTGGGTGGGGGGTCTATCATCTGGATTGGTGTTTGATTTTGAGATAGTGTTTGTCCTATCATCCTTTTGGTGGTATTGGCCGGTGTGAGTTTCGATCCGTCATCCTTTTGGTGGGGGGTCTGTCATCTGGATTGATGTCAGTTTGTGCGATAGTGTTTGTCCTATCATCCTTTTGGTGGTAGTGGCCGGTGTGAGTTTCGCTCCGTCATCCTTTTGGTGGGGGGTCTGTCATCATAATTGATGTCAGATTGTTCGCTAGTGTTTGTCCTATCATCCTTTTGGTGGTAGTGGTCGGTGTGAGTTTCGCTCCGTCATCCTTTTGGTGGGGGGTCTGTCATCTTGTTGGTGTCAGATTGTGTGATAGTGTTTGTCCTATCATCCTTTTGGTGGTAGTGGCCGGTGTGAGTTTCGCTCCGTCATCCTTTTGGTGGAAGGTCTGTCATCGTGATTGATGTCAGATTGTGCGACGGTGTTTGTCCTATTATCCTTTTGGTGGTAGTGGCCGGTGTGAGTTTTGCTTCGTCATCCTTTGGGTGGGGGGGTCTGTCATCTAGATTGGTGTCTGATTTTGAGATAGTGTTTGTCCTATCATCCTTTTGGTGGTATTGGCCGATGTGAGTTTCGATCCGTCATCCTTTTGGTGGGGGGTCTGTCATCTGGATTAATGTCAGTTTGTGCGATAGTGTTTGTCCTATCATCCTTTTGGTGGTAGTGGCCGGTGTGAGTTTCGCTCCGTCATCCTCTTGGTGGGGGGTCTGTCATTGTAATTGATGTCAGATTGTTCGCTAGTGTTTGTCCTATCATCCTTTTGGTTGTAGTGGCCGGTGTGAGTTTCGATTCGTCATCCTTTTGGTGGAAGGTCTGTCATCTGGATTGGTGTCAGATTGTGCGACGGTGTTTGTCCTATCATCCTTTTGATGGTAGTGGCCGGTGTGAGTTTTGCTCCGTCATCCTTTTGGTGGGGGGTCTGTCATCTGGATTGGTGTCTGATTTTGAGATAGTGTTTGTCCTATCATCCTCTTGGTGGTATTGGCCGGTGTGAGTTTCGCTCCGTCATCCTTTTGGTGGGGTGTCTGTCATCTGGATTGATGTCAGTTTGTGCGATAGTGTTTGTTCTATCATCCTTTTGGTGGTAGTGGCGGGTGTGAGTTTCGCACAGTCATCCTTTTGGTGGGGGGACTGTCATCGTGATTGATGTCAGATTGTGCGATGGTGTTTGTCCTATCATCCTTTTGGTGGTAGTGGTCTGTGTGAGTTTCGCTCTGTCATCCTTTTGGTGGGGGGTCTGTCATCTTGTTGGTGTTAGATTGTGCGATAGTGTTTGTCCTATCATTCTTTTGGTGGTAGTGGCCGGTGTGAGTTTCGCTCCGTCATCCTCTTGGTGGGGGGTCTGTCATCGTAATTGATGTCAAATTGTTCGCTAGTGTTTGTCCTATCATCCTATTGGTGGTAGTGGTCAGTGTGAGTTTCGCTCCGTCATCCTTTTGCTGGGGGGTCTGTCATCTTGTTGGTGTCAGATTATGCGATAGTGTTTGTCCTATCATCCTTTTGGTGGTAGTGGCCGGTGTGAGTTTCGCTCCGTCATCCTCTTGGTGGGGGGTCTGTCATTGTAATTGATGTCAGATTGTTCGCTAGTGTTTGTCCTATCATCCTTTTAGTTGTAGTGGCCGGTGTGAGTTTCGATTCGTCATCCTTTTGGTGGAAGGTCTGTCATCTGGATTGGTGTCAGATTGTGCGACGGTGTTTGTCCTATCATCCTTTTGATGGTAGTGGCCGGTGTGAGTTTTGCTCCGTCATCCTTTTGGTGGGGGGTCTGTCATCTGGATTGGTGTCTGATTTTGAGATAGTGTTTGTCCTATCATCCTTTTGGTGGTATTGGCCGGTGTGAGTTTCGCTCCGTCATCCTTTTGGTGAGGGGTCTGTCATCTGGATTGATGTCAGTTTGTGCGATAGTGTTTGTCCTATCATCCTTTTGGTGGTAGTGGCCGGTGTGAGTTTCGCACAGTCATCCTTTTGGTGGGGAGTCTGTCATCGTGATTGATGTCAGATTGTGCGATGGTGTTTGTCCTATCATCCTTTTGGTGATAGTGGTCTGTGTGAGTTTCGCTCTGTCATCCTTTTGGTGGGGGGTCTGTCATCTTGTTGGTGTCAGATTGTGCGTTAGTGTTTGTCCTATCATTCTTTTGGTGGTAGTGGCCGGTGTGAGTTTCGCTCCGTCATCCTCTCGGTGGGGAGTCTGTCATCGTGATTGATGTCTGATTGTTCGCTAGTGTTTGTCCTATCATCCTTTTGGTGGTAGTGGTCGGTCTGAGTTTCACTCCGTCATCCTTTTGCTGGGGGGTCTGTCATCTTGTTGGTGTCAGATTATGCGATAGTGTTTGTCCTGTCATCCTTTTGGTTGTAGTGGCCGGTGTGAGTTTCGCTCCGTCATCCTCTTGGTGGGGGTCTGTCATCGTAATTGATGTCAGATTGTTCGCTAGTGTTTGTCCTATCATCCTTTTGGTGGTCGTGGCCGGTGTGAGTTTCGCTCCGTCATCCTTTTGGTGGAAGGTCTGTCATCGTGATTGATGTCAGATTGTGCGACGGTGTTTGTCCTATCATCCTTTTGATGGTAGTGGCCGGTGTGAGTTTTGCTCCGTCATCCTTTTGGTGTGGGGTCTGTCATCTGGATTGGTGTCTGATTTTGAGATAGTGTTTGTCCTGTCATCCTTTTGGTGGTATTGGCCGGTGTGAGTTTCGCTACGTCATCCTTTTGGTGGGGGGTCTGTCATCTGGATTGATGTCAGTTTGTGCGATAGTGTTTGTCCTATCATCCTTTTGGTGGTAGTGGCCGGTGTGAGTTTCGCATAGTCATCCTTTTGGTGGGGGGTCTGTCATCGTGATTGATGTCAGATTGTGAGATGGTGTTTGTCCTATCATCCTTTTGGTGGTAGTGCCTGGGGTGAGTTTCGCTTCGTCATCCTCTTAGTGGGGGGTCTGTCATCGTAATTGATGTCAGATTGTTCGCTAGTGTTTGTCCTATCATCCTTTTGGTGGTAGTGGCCAGGGTGAGTTTCGCTCCATCATCCTTTTGATGGAAGGTCTGTCATCGTGATTGATGTCAGATTGTGCGACGATGTTTGTCCTATCATCCGTTTGGTGGTAGTGGCCGGTGTGGGTTTTGCTTCGTCATCCTTTGGGTGGGGGGTCTGTCATCTGGATTGGTGTCTGATTTTGAGATAGTGTTTGTCCTATCATCCTTTTGGTGGTATTGGCCGAAGTGAGTTTCGATCCGTCATCCTTTTGGTGGGGGGTCTGTCATCTGGATTGATGTCAGTTTGTGCGATAATGTTTGTCCTATCATCCTTTTGGTGGTAGTGGCTGATGTGAGTTTCGCTCCGTCATCCTTTCGGTGGGGCGTCTGTCATCGTGATTGATGTCAGATTGTGCGATGGTGTTTGTCCTATCATCCTTTTGGTGGTAGTGACCGGTGTGAGTTTTGCTCCGTCATCCTTTTGGGGGGGGGTCTGTCATCTGGATTGATGTCAGTTGTTGCGATAGTGTTTGTCCTATCATCCTTTTGGTGGTAGTGGCCGGTGTGAGTTTCGCACAGTCAATCTTTAATGGGGGGTCTGTCATCGTCATTGATGTCAGATTGTGCGATGGTGTTTGTCCTATCATCCTTTTGGTGGTAGTGCCTGGTGTCAGTTTCGCTCCGTCATCCTATTGGTGGGGGGTCTGTCATCGTAATTGATGTCAGATTGTTCGCTAGTGTTTGTCCTATCATCCTTTTAGTGTTAGTGGCCGGTGTGAGTTTCACTCCGTCATCCTTTTGGTGGAAGGTCTGTCATCGTGATTGATGTCAGATTGTGCGACGGTGTTTGTCCTATCATCCTTTTGGTGGTAGTGGCCGATGTGAGTTTTGCTTCGTCATCCTTTGGGTGGGGGGTCTGTCATCTGGATTGGTGTCTGATTTTGAGATAGTGTTTGTCCTATCATCCTTTTGGTGGTATTGGCCGGTGTGAGTTTCGATCCGTCATCCTTTTGGTGGGGGGTCTGTCATGTGGATTGATGTCAGTTTGTACGATAGTGTTTGTCCTATCATCCTTTTGGTGGTAGTGGCCGGTGTGAGTTTCACTCCGTCATCCTTTTGGTGGGGGGTCTGTCATCGTAATTGATGTCAGATTGTTCGCTAGTGTTTGTCCTATCATCCTTTTGGTGGTAGTGGTCGGTGTGAGTTTCGCTCCGTCATCCTTTTGGTGGGGGGTCTGTCATCTTGTTGGTGTCAGATTGTGCGATAGTGTTTGTCCTATCATCCTTTTGGTGGTAGTGGCCGGTGTGAGTTTCGCTCCGTCATCCTTTTGGTGGAAGGTCTGTCATCGTGATTGATGTCAGATTGTGCGAAGGTGTTTGTCCTATCATCCTTTTGGTGGTAGTGGCCGGTGTGAGTTTTGCTTCGTCATCCTTTGGGTGGGGGGTCTGTCATCTGGATTGGTGTCTAATTTTGAGATAGTGTTTGTCCTATCATCCTTTTGGTGGTATTAGACGATGTGAGTTTCGATCCGTCATCCTTTTTGTGGGGGGTCTGTCATCTGGATTGATGTCAGTTTGTGCGATAGTGTTTGTCCTATCATCCTTTTGGTGGTAGTGGCCGGTGTGAGTTTCGCTCCGTCATCCTCTTGGTGGGTGGTCTGTCATTGTAATTTATGTCAGATTGTTCGCTAGTGTTTTTCCTATCATCCTTTTGGTTATAGTGGCCGGTGTGAGTTTCGATTTGTCATCCTTTTGGTGGAAGGTCTGTCATCTGGATTGGTGTCAAATTTTGCGATGGTGTTTGTCCTATCATCCTTTTGATGGTAGTGGCCGGTGTGAGTTTTGCTCCGTCATCCTTTTGGTGGGAGGTCTGTCATCTGGATTGGTGTCTGATTTTGAGATAGTGTTTGTCCTATCATCCTTTTGGTGGTATTGGCCGGTGTGAGTTTCGCTCCGTCATCCTTTTGTGGGGGGTCTGTCATCTGGATTGATGTCAGTTTGTGCGATAGTGTTTGTCCTATCATCCTTTTGGTGGTAGTGGCCGGTGTGAGTTTCCCACAGTCATCCTTTTGGTGGGGGGTATGTCATCGTGATTGATGTCAGATTGTGCGATGGTGTTTGTCCTATCATCCTTTTGGTGGTAGTGGTCTGTGTGAGTTTCGCTCTGTCATCCTTTTGGTGGGGGGTCTGTCATCTTGTTGGTGTCAGATTGTGTGATAGTGTTTGTCCTATCATCCTTTTGGTGGTAGTGGCAAGTGTGAGTTTCGCTCCGTCATCCTCTTGGTGGGGGGTCTGTCATCGTAATTGATGTTAGATTGTTCGCTAGTGTTTGTCGTATCATCCTTTTGGTGGTAGTGGTCGGTGTGAGTTTCGCTCCGTCATCCTTTTGCTGGGGGGTCTGTCATCTTGTTGGTGTCAGATTATGCGACAGTGTTTGTCCTATCATCCTTTTGGTTGTAGTGGCCGGTGTGAGTTTCGCTTCGTCATCCTCTTGGTGGGGGTCTGTCATCGTAATTGATGTCAGATTGTTCGCTAGTGTTTGTCATATCATCCTTTTGGTGGTCGTGGCCGGTGTGAGTTTTGCTCCGTCATCCTTTTGGGGGAAGGTCTGTCATCGTGATTGATGTTTGATTGTGCGACGGTGTTTGTCCTATCATCCTTTTGGTGGTAGTGGCCGGTGTGAGTTTCGCTCTGTCATCCTTTTGGTGGGGGGTCTATCATCTGGATTGATGTCAATTTGTGAGACAGTGTTTGTCTTATCATCCTTTTGGTGGTAGTGGCCGGTGTGAGTTTCGCTCCGTCATCCTTTTTGTGGGCGGTCTGTCATCGTGATTGATGTCAGATTGTGCGATGGTGTTTGTCCGATCATCCTTTTGGTGGTAGTGGCCAGTGTGAGTTTTGTTCCGTCATCCTTTTGGTGGGGGGTCTGTCATCTGGATTGGTGTCAGATTGTGAGATAGTGTTTGTCCTATCATCCTTTTGGTGGTATTGGCCGGTGTGAGATTTGCTCCATCATCCTTTTGGTGGGGGGTCTGTCATCTGGGTTGATGTCAGATTGTGCGATAGTGTTTGTCCTATCATTCTTTTGGTGGTAGTGGCCGGTGTTAGTTTCGCTCCGTCATCGTTTTGGTGGGGAGTCTGTCATCTGGATTGGTGTCAGATTGTGAGATAGTGTTTGTCCTATCATCCTTTTGGTGGTAGTGGTCGGTGTGAGTTTTGCACTGTCATCCTTTTGGTGGGAGGTCAGTCATCTGGATTGATGTCAGATTGTGCGATAGTGTTTGTGCTATCATCCTTTTGGTGGTAGTGGTCGGTGTGAGTTTCGCTCTGTCGTCCTTATGGTGGGGGGTTTGTCATCTTGTTGGTGTCAGATTGTGCGATAGTGTTTGTCCTATCATCCTTTTGGTGGTTGTGGCCGGTGTGAGTTTCGCTCCGTCATCCTCTTGGTGGGGGGTTTGTCATTGTAATTGATGTCAGATTGTTCGCTAGTGTTTGTCCTATCATCCTTTTGGTGGTCATGGCCGGTGTGAGTTTCGCTCCGTCATCCTTTTGGTGGAAGGTCTGTCATCGTGATTGATGTCAGATTGTGCGATGGTGTTTGTCCTATCATCCTTTTGGTGGTAGTGGCCGGTGTGAGTTTCGCTCCGTCATCCTTTTGGTGGGGGGTCTATCATCTGGATTGATGTCAGTTTGTGCGATAGTGTTTGTCCTATCATCCTTTTGGTGGTAGTGGCCGGTGTGAGTTTCGCTCCGTCATCCTTTTGGTGGGGGGTCTGTCATCGTGATTGATGTCAGATTGTGCGATGGTGTTTGTCCTATCATCCTTTTGGTGGTAGTGGCCGGTATGAGTTTTGCTCCGACATCCTTTTCGTGGGGGGTCTGTCATCTGGATTGGTGTCAGATTGTGAGATAGTGTTCGTCCTATCATCCTTTTGGTGGTATTGGCCGATGTGAGATTCGCTCCATCATCCTTTTGGTGGGGGGTGTGTCATCTGGATTGATGTCAGATTGTGCGATAGTGTTTGTCCTATCATCCTTTTGGTGGTAGTGGCCGGTGTGAGTTTCGCTCTGTCATCCTTTTGGTGGGGAGTCTGTCATCTGGATTGATGTCAGATTGTGCGGTAGTGTTCGTCCTATCATCCTTTTGGTGGTATTAGCCGGTGTGAGATTCGCTCCATCATCCTTTTGGTAGGGAGTCTGTCATCTGGATTGATGTCAGATTGTGCGATAGTGTTTGTCCTATCATCCTTTTGGTGGTAGTGGCAGGTGTGACTTTTGCTCTGTCATCCTTTTGGTGGGGGGTCTGTCATCTGGATTGATGTCAGATTGTGCGATAGTGTTTGTGCTATCATCCTTTTAGTGGTAGTGGTCGCTGTGAGTTTCGCTCTGTCATCCTTTTGGTGGGGTGTCTGTCATCTTGTTGGTGTCAGATTGTGCGATAGTGTTTGTCCTATCATCCTTTTGGTGGTTGTGGCCGGTGTGAGTTTCGCTCCGTCATCCTCTTGGTGGGGGGTCTGTCATCGTAATTGATGTCAGATTGTTCGCTAGTGTTTTGTCCTATCGTCCTTTTGGTGGTCGTGGCCGAGGTGAGTTTCGCTCCGTCATCCTTTTGGTGGAAGGTCTGTCATCGTGATTGATGTCAAATTTTGCGACGGTGTTTGTCCTATCATCCTTTTGATGGTAGTGGTCGGTGTAAGTTTTGCTCCGTCATCCTTTTGGTGGGGGGTCTGTCATCTGGATTGGTGTCTGATTTTGAGATAGTGTTTGTCGTATCATCCTTTTGGTGGTATTGGCCGGTGTGAGTTTTGCTCCGTCATCCTTTTGGTGGGGGGTCTGTCATCTGGTTTGATGTCAGTTTGTGCGATAATGTTTGTCCTATCATCCTTTTGGTGGTAGTGGCCGGTGTGAGTTTCGCTCTGTCATCCTTTTGGTGGGGTATCTGTCATCGTGATTGATGTCAGATTGTGCGATGGTGTTTGTCCTATCATCCTTTTGGTGGTAGTGGCCGGTGTGAGTTTCGCTCCGTCATCCTCTTGGTAGGGGGGTCTGTCATCGTAATTGATGTCAGATTGTTCGCTAGTGTTTGTCCTATCATCCTTTTGGTGGTAGTGGCCGGTGTGAGTTTCGCTCCGTCATCCTTTTGGTGGAAGGTCTGTCATCGTGATTGATGTCAGATTGTGCGACGGTGTTTGTCGTATCATCCTTTTGGTGGTAGTGGCCGGTGTGAGTTTTGCTTCGTCATCCTTTGGGTGGGGGGTCTTTCATCTGGATTGGTGTCTGATTTTGAGATAGTGTTTGTCTTATCATCCTTTTGGTGGTATTGGCCGGTGTGAGATTCGCTTCGTCATCCTTTTGGTTGGGGGTCTATCATTTGGATTGGTGTCTGATTTTGAGATAGTGTTTGTCCTATCATCTTTTTGGTGGTAGTGGCCGGTGTGAGTTTTGCTCCGTCATCCTTTTGGTGAGGGGTCTGTCATCTGGATTGGTGTCTGATTTTGAGATAGTGTTTGTCCTATCATCCTTTTGGTGGTAGTGGCCGGTGTGAGTTTTGCTCCATCATCCTTTTGGTGGAAGGTCTGTCATCGTGATTGATGTCAGATTGTGCGACAATGTTTGTCCTATCATCCTTTTAGTGGTAGTGACCGGTGTGAGTTTTGCTTCCTCATCCTTTGGGTGGGGGGTCTGTCATCTGGATTGGTGTCTGATTTTGAGATAGTGTTTGTCCTATCATCCTTTTGGTGGTAGTGGCTGGTGTGAGTTTCGCTCCGTCATCCTTTTGGTGGGGGGTCTGTCATCGTGATTGATGTCAGATTGTGCGATGGTGTTTGTCCTATCATCCTTTTGGTGGTAGTGGCCGGTATGATTTTTGCTCCGACATCCTTTTCGTTGGGGGTCTGTCATCTGGATTGGTGTCAGATTGTGAGATAGTGTTCGTCCTATCATCCTTTTGGTGGTATTGGCCGATGTGAGATTCGCTCCATCATCCTCTTGGTGGGGGGTCTGTCATCTGGATTGATGTCAGATTGTGCGATAGTGTTTGTCCTATCATCCTTTTGGTGGTAGTGGCCGGTGTGAGTTTCGCTCTGTCATCCTTTTGGTGGGGAGTCTGTCATCTGGATTGATGTCAGATTGTGCGGTAGTGTTCGTCCTATCATCCTTTTGGTGGTATTAGCCGGTGTGAGATTCGCTCCATCATCCTTTTGGTAGGGAGTCTGTCATCTGGATTGATGTCAGATTGTGAGATAATGTTTGTCCTATCATCCTTTTGGTGGTAGTGGCCGGTGTGACTTTTGCTCTGTCATCCTTTTGGTGGGGGGTCTGTCATCTGGATTGATGTCAGATTGTGCGATAGTGTTTGTGCTATCATCCTTTTAGTGGTAGTGGTCGGTGTGAGTTTCGCTCTGTCATCCTTTTGGTGGGGTGTCTGTCATCTTGTTGGTGTCAGATTGTGCGATAGTGTTTGTCCTATCATCCTTTTGGTGGTTGTGGCCGGTGTGAGTTTCGCTCCGTCATCCTCTTGGTGGGGGGTCTGTCATCGTAATTGATGTCAGATTGTTCGCTAGTGTTTTGTCCTATCGTCCTTTTGGTGGTCGTGGCCGAGGTGAGTTTCGCTCCGTCATCCTTTTGGTGGAAGGTCTGTCATCGTGATTGATGTCAAATTGTGCGACGGTGTTTGTCCTATCATCCTTTTGATGGTAGTGGTCGGTGTAAGTTTTGCTCCGTCATCCTTTTGGTGGGGGGTCTGTCATCTGGATTGGTGTCTGATTTTGAGATAGTGTTTGTCGTATCATCCTTTTGGTGGTATTGGCCGGTGTGAGTTTTGCTCCGTCATCCTTTTGGTGGGGGGTCTGTCATCTGGTTTGATGTCAGTTTGTGCGATAATGTTTGTCCTATCATCCTTTTGGTGGTAGTGGCCGGTATGAGTTTCGCTCTGTCATCCTTTTGGTGGGGTATCTGTCATCGTGATTGATGTCAGATTTTGCGATGGTGTTTGTCCTATCATCCTTTTGGTGGTAGTGGCCGGTGTGAGTTTCGCTCCGTCATCCTCTTGGTAGGGGGGTCTGTCATCGTAATTGATGTCAGATTGTTCGCTAGTGTTTGTCCTATCATTCTTTTGGTGGTAGTGGCCGGTGTGTGTTTCGCTCCGTCATCCTTTTGGTGGAAGGTCTGTCATCGTGATTGATGTCAGATTGTGCGACGGTGTTTGTCGTATCATCCTTTTGGTGGTAGTGGCCGGTGTGAGTTTTGCTTCGTCATCCTTTGGGTGGGGGGTCTTTCATCTGGATTGGTGTCTGATTTTGAGATAGTGTTTGTCTTATCATCCTTTTGGTGGTATTGGCCGGTGTGAGATTCGCTTCGTCATCCTTTTGGTTGGGGGTCTATCATCTGGATTGGTGTCTGATTTTGAGATAGTGTTTGTCCTATCATCTTTTTGGTGGTAGTGGCCGGTGTGAGTTTTGCTCCGTCATCCTTTTGGTGAGGGGTCTGTCATCTGGATTGGTGTCTGATTTTGAGATAGTGTTTATCCTATCATCCTTTTGGTGGTAGTGGCCGGTGTGAGTTTTGCTCCATCATCCTTTTGGTGGAAGGTCTGTCATCGTGATTGATGTCAGATTGTGCGACAGTGTTTGTCCTATCATCCTTTTAGTGGTAGTGACCGGTGTGAGTTTTGCTTCCTCATCCTTTGGGTGGGGGGTCTGTCATCTAGATTGGTGTCTGATTTTGAGATAGTGTTTGTCCTATCATCCTTTTGGTGGTATTGGCCGGTGTGAGTTTCGCTCCGTCATCCTTTTGGTGGGGGTCTGTCATCTGGATTGATGTCAGTTTGTGCGATAGTGTTTGTCCTATCATCCTTTTGGTGGTAGTCGCCGGTGCGAGTTTCGCTTCGTCATCCTTTTGGTGGGGGGTCTGTCATCGTGATTGATGTCTGATTTTGAGATGGTGTTTGTCCTATCATCCTTTTGGTGGTAGTGGCCGGTGAGAGTTTTGCTCCGTCATCCTTTTGGTGGGGGGTCTGTCATCTGGATTGGTGTCAGATTGTGAGATAGTGTTTGTCCTATCATCCTTTTAGTGGTAGTGACCGGTGTGAGTTTTGCTTCCTCATCCTTTGGGTGGGGGGTCTGTCATCTGGATTGGTGTCTGATTTTGAGATAGTGTTTTTCCTATCATCCTTTTGGTGGTAGTGGTCGGTGTGAGTTTCGCTCCGTTATCCTTTTGGTGGGGGGTCTTTCATCTGGATTGATGTCAGATTGTGCGATAGTGTTTGTCCTATCATCCTTTTGGTGGTAGTGGCCGGTGTGAGTTTCGCTCCGTCATCCTCTTGGTGGGGGTCTGTCATCGTAATTGATGTCAGATTGTTTGCTTGTGTTTATCCTATCATCCTTTTGGTGGTCGTGGCCGGTGTGAGTTATGCTTTGTCATCCTTTTGGTGGAAGGTCTGTCATCGTGATTGATGTCAGATTGTGCGACGGTGTTTGTCCTATCATCCTTTTGGTGGTAGTGGCCGGTGTGAGTTTTGCTCCGTGATTCTTTTGGTGGGGGGTCTGTCACCTGGATTGGTGTCAGATTGTGAGATATTGTTTGTCCTATCATCCTTTTGGTGGTAGTGGTCGGTGTGAGTTTTGCTCTGTCATCCTTTTGGTGGGGGGTCTATCATCTGGATTGATGTCAGATTGTGCGACAGTGTTTGTCCTATCATCCTTTTGGTGGTAGTGGCCGGTGTGAGTTTTGCTCCGTCATCCTTTTGGTGGGTGGTCTGTCATCTGCATTGGTGTCAGATTATGAGATAGTGTTTGTCCTTTCATCCTTTTGGTAGTATGGGCCGGTGTGAGATTCGCTCCGTCATCCTTTTGGTGGGGGGTCTGTCATCTAGATTGATGTTAGTTTGTGCGACAGTGTTTGTCCTATCATCCTTTTGGTGGTAGTGGTCGGTGTGAGTTTCGCTCCATCATCCATTTGGTGGGGGGTCTGTCATTTTGTTGGTGTCAGATTGTGCGATAGTGTTTGTCCTATCATCCTTTTGGTGGTAGTGGCCGGTGTGAGTTTCGCTCCGTCATCCTTTTGGTGGAAGGTCTGTCATCGTGATTGATGTCAGATTGTGCGACGGTGTTTGTCCTATCATCCTTTTGGTGGTAGTGGTCGGTGTGAGTTTTGCTTCGTCATCCTTTTGGTGAGGGGTCTGTCATCTGGATTGGTGTCTGATTTTGAGATAGTGTTTGTCCTATCATCCTTTTGGTGGTAGTGGCCGGTGTGAGTTTCGCTCCATCATCCTTTTGGTGGAAGGTCTGTCATCGTGATTGATGTCAGATTGTGCGACAGTGTTTGTCCTATCATCCTTTTAGTGGTAGTGACCGGTGTGAGTTTTGCTTCCTCATCCTTTGGGTGGGGGGTCTGTCATCTGGATTGGTGTCTGATTTTGAGATAGTGTTTTTCCTATCATCCTTTTGGTGGTAGTGGCCGGTGTGAGTTTCGCTCCGTCATCCTTTTGGTGGGGGGTCTTTCATCTGGATTGATGTCAGATTGTGCGATAGTGTTTGTCCTATCATCCTTTTGGTGGTAGTGGCCGGTGTGAGTTTCGCTCCGTCATCCTCTTGGTGGGGGTCTGTCATCATAATTGATGTCAGATTGTTTGCTTGTGTTTATCCTATCATCCTTTTGGTGGTCGTGGCCGGTGTGAGTTTCGCTTTGTCATCCTTTTGGTGGAAGGTCTGTCATCGTGATTGATGTCAGATTGTGCGACGGTGTTTGTCCTATCATCCTTTTGGTGGTAGTGGCCGGTGTGAGTTTCGCTCCGTGATTCTTTTGGTGGGGGGTCTGTCACCTGGATTGGTGTCAGATTGTAAGATATTGTTTGTCCTATCATCCTTTTGGTGGTAGTGGTCGGTGTGAGTTTTGCTCTGTCATCCTTTTGGTGGGGGGTCTATCATCTGGATTGATGTTAGATTGTGCGACAGTGTTTGTCCTATCATCCTTTTGGTGGTAGTGGCCGGTGTGAGTTTTGCTCCGTCATCCTTTTGGTGGGTGGTCTGTCTTCTGCATTGGTGTCAGATTGTGAGATAGTGTTTGTCCTTTCATCCTTTTGGTAGTATGGGCCGGTGTGAGATTCGCTCCGTCATCCTTTTGGTGGGGGGTCTGTCATCTAGATTGATGTTAGTTTGTGCGACAGTGTTTGTCCTATCATCCTTTTGGTGGTAGTGGTCGGTGTGAGTTTCGCTCCATCATCCATTTGGTGGGGGGTCTGTCATTTTGTTGGTGTCAGATTGTGCGATAGTGTTTGTCCTATCATCCTATTGGTGGTAGTGGCCGGTGTGAGTATCGCTCCGTCATCCTTTTGCTGGAAGGTCTGTCATCGTGATTGTTGTCAGATTGTGCGACGGTGTTTGTCCTATCATCCTTTTGGTGGGGGTCTGTCATCTGGATTGGTGTCTGATTTTGAGATAGTGTTTGTCCTATCATCCTTTTGGTGGTATTGGCCGGTGTGAGTTTTGCTCCATCATCCTTTTGGTGGGGGGTCTGTCATCTGGATTGATGTCAGTTTGTGCGATAGTGTTTTTCTTATCATCCTTTTGGTGGTAGTGGCCGGTGTGAGTTTCGCTCCGTCATCCTTTTGGTGGGGGGTCTGTCATCGTGATTGATGTCAGATTAAGCGATGGTGTTTGTCCTATCATCCTTTTGGTCGTAGTGGCCTGTGTGAGTTTTGCTCCGTCATCCATTTGGTGGGGGGTCTGTCATCTTATTGGTGTCAGATTATGCGATAGTGTTTGTCCTATCATCCTTTTAGTGGTAGTGGCCGGTGTGAGTTTCGCTCCGTCATCCTTTTGCTGGAAGGTCTGTCATCGTGATTGTTGTTAGATTGTGCGACGGTGTTTGTCCTATCATCCTTTTGGTGATAGTGGCCGGTGTGAGTTTCGCTCCGTCATCCTTTTGCTGGAAGCTCTGTCATCGTGATTGATGTCAGATTGTGCGACGGTGTTTGTCCTATCATCCTTTTGGTGGTAGTGGTCGGTGTGAGTTTTGCTTCGTCATCCTTTGGGTGGGGGGTCTGTCATCTGGATTGGTGTCTGATTTTGAGATAGTGTTTGTCCTATCATCCTTTTGGTGGTAGTGGCCGGTGTAAGTTTCGCTCCGTCATCCTTTTGGTGGAAGGTCTGTCATCGTGATTGATGTCAGATTGTGCGACGGTGTTTGTCCTATCATCCTTTTAGTGGTAGTGACCGGTGTGAGTTTTGCTTCCTCATCCTTTGGGTGGGTGGTCTGTCATCTGGATTGGTGTCTGATTTTGAGATAGTGTTTGTCCTATCATCCTTTTGGTGGTATTGGCCGGTGTGAGTTTCGCTCCGTCATCCTTTTGGTGGGGGGTCTGTCATCTGGATTGATGTCAGTTTGTGCGATAGTGTTTGTCCTATCATCCTTTTGGTGGTAGTGGCCGGTGCGAGTTTCGCTCCGTCATCCTTTTGGTGGGGGGTCTGTCATCGTGATTGATGTCAGATTGTGCAATGGTGTTTGTCCTATCATCCTTTTGGTGGTAGTGGCCGGTGTGAGTTTTGCTCCGTCATCCTTTTGGTGGGGGGTCTGTCATCTGGATTGGTGTCAGATTGTGAGATAGTGTTTGTCCTATCATCCTTTTGGTGGTATTGCCCGGTGTGAGATTCGCTCCGTCGTCCTTTTGGTGGGGGGTCTGTCATCTGGATTGATGTCAGATTATGCGGTAGTGTTTTTCCTATCATCCTTTTGGTGGTAGTGGCCGGTGTGAGTTTCGCTCCGTCATCCTTTTGGTGGGGGGTCTTTCATCTGGATTGGTGTCAGATTGCGAGATAGTGTTTGTCCTATCATCCTTTTGGTGGTAGTGGCCGGTGTGAGTTTTGCTCTGTCATCCTTTTGGTGGGGGGTCTGTCATCTGGATTGATATCAGATTGTGCGATAGTGTTTGTGCTATCATCCTTTTGGTGGTAGTGGTCGGTGTGAGTTTCGCTCTGTCATCCTTTTGGTGGGGGGGTCTGTCATCTTGTTGGTGTCAGATTGTGCGATAGTGTTTGTCCTATCATCCTTTTGGTGGTAGTGGCCGGTGTGAGTTTCACTCCGTCATCCTCTTGGTAGGGGGTCTGTCATCGTAATTGATGTCAGATTGTTCGCTAGTGTTTGTCCTATCATCCTTTTGGTGGTAGTGGACGGTGTGAGTTTCGCTCCGTCATCCTTTTGGTGGGGGGTCTGTCATCTTGTCGGTGTCAGATTGTGCGATAGTGTTTGTCCTATCATCCTTTTGGTGGTAGTGGCCGGTGTGAGTTTCGCTCCGTCATTCTTTTGGTGGGGGTCTGTCATCATAATTGATGTCAGATTGTTTGCTAGTGTTTGTCCTATCATCCGTTTGGTGGTCGTGGCCGGTGTGAGTTTCGCTCCGTCATCCTTTTGGTGGAAGGTCTGTCATCGTGATTGATGTCAGATTGTGCGACAGTGTTTGTCCTATCATCCTTTCGGTGGTAGTGGCCGGTGTGAGTTTCGCTCCGTGATTCTTTTGGTGGGGGGTCTGTCACCTGGATTGGTGTCAGATTGTGAGATAGTGTTTGTCCTATCATCCTTTTGGTGGTAGTGGTCGGTGTTAGTTTTGCTCTGTCATCCTTTTGGTGGGGGGTCTATCATCTGGATTGATGTCAGATTGTGCGACAGTGTTTGTCCTACCATCCTTTTGGTGGTAGTGGCCGGTGTGAGTTTTGCTCCGTTATCCTTTTGGTGGGTGGTCTGTCATCTGGATTGGTGTCAGATTGTGAGATAGTGTTTGTCCAATCATCCTTTTGGTGGTATGGGCCGGTGTGAGATTCGCTCCGTCATCCTTTTGGTGGGGGGTCTATCATCTAAATTGATGTCAGTTTGTGCGACAGTGTTTGTCCTATCATCCTTTTGGTGGTATTGGCCGGTGTGAGATTCACTCCGTCATCCTTTTGGTGGGGGGTCTGTCATCTGGATTGATGTCATATTGTGCGATAGTGTTTGTGCTATCATCCTTTTGGTGGTAGTGGTCGGTGTGAGTTTCGCTCCGTCATCCTCTTGGTGGAGGGTCTGTCATCGTGATTGATGTCAGATTGTGCAATCGTGTTTGTCCTATCATCCTTTTGATGGTAGTGGCCGGTGTGAGTTTTGCTCCATCATCCTTTTGGTGGGGGGTCTGTCATCTGGATTGATGTCAGATTGTGACATAGTGTTTGTCCTATCATCCTTTTGGTGGGAGTGGCCGGTGTGACTTTTGCTCTGTCATCCTTTTGGTGTGGGGTCTGTCATCTGGATTGATGTCAAATTGTGCGATAGTGTTTGTGCTATTATCCTTTTGGTGGTATTGGTCGGTGTGAGTTTCGCTCTGTCATCCTTTTGGTGGGCAGTCTGTCATCTTGTTGGTGTCAGATTGTGCGATAGTGTTTGTCCTATCATCCTTTTGGTGGTAGTGGCTGGTGTGAGTTTCGCTCCGTCATCCTTTTGGTGGGGGGTCTATCATTGTATTTCATGTCAGATTGTTCGCTAGTGTTTCTCCTATCATCCTTTTGGTGGTAGTGGTCGGTGTGAGTTTCGCTCCGTCATCCTTTTGGTGGGGGGTCTGTCATCTGGATTGGTGTCAGATTGTGAGATAGTGTTTGTCCTATCATCCTTTTGGTGGTATTGGTCGGTGTGAGTTTCGCTCCGTCATCCTTTTGGTGAGGGATCTGTCATCTGGATTGGTGTCAGATTGTGAGATAGTGTTTGTCCTATCATCCTTTTGGTGGTAGTGGCCGGTGTGAGTTTTGCTCTGTCATCCTTTTGGTGGGGGGTCTGTCATCTGGATTGATGTCAGATTGTACGATAGTGTTTGTGCTATCATCCTTTTGGTGGTAGTGGTCGGTGTGAGTTTCGCTCTTTCATCCTTTTGGTGGGGGGTCTGTCATCTTGTTGGTGTCATATTGTGCGATAGTGTTTGTCCTATCATCCTTTTGGTGGTAGTGGCCGGTGTGAGTTTCGCTCCATCATCCTCTTGGTGGGGGGTCTGTCATCGTAATTGATGTCAGATTGGTCGCTAGTGTTTGTCCTATCATCCTTTTGGTGGTAGTGGCCGGTGTGAGTTTCGCTCTGTCATCCTTTTGGTGGAAGGTCTGTCATCGTGATTGATGTCAGATTGTGCAACGGTGTTTGTCCTATCATCCTTTTGGTGGTAGTGGCCGGTGTGAGTTTTGCTCCGTCATCCTTTTCGTGGGGGGTATGTCATCTGGATTGGTCTCAGATTGTGAGATAGTGTTTGTCCTATCATCCTTTTGGTGGTATTGGCTGGTGTGAGATTCACTCCGTCATCCTTTTGGTGGGGGGTCTGTCATCTGGATTGATGTCAGATTGTGCGATAGTGTTTGTGCTATCATCCTTTTGGTGGTAGTGGTCGGTGTGAGTTTCGCTCCGTCATCCTCTTGTTGGGGGGTCTGTCATCGTGATTGATGTCAGATTGTGCAATGGTGTTTGTCCTATCATCCTTTTGATGGTAGTGGCCGGTGTGAGTTTTGCTCCGTCATCCTTTTGGTGGGGGGTCTGTCATCTGGATTGATGTCAGATTGTGACATAGTGTTTATCCTATCATCCTTTTGGTGGTAGTGGCCGGTGTGACTTTTGCTCTGTCATCCTTTTGGTGTGTGGCCTGTCATCTGGATTGATGTCAAATTGTGCGATAGTGTTTGTGCTATCATCCTTTTGGTGGTATTGGTCGGTGTGAGTATCGCTCTGTCATCCTTTTGGTGGGCAGTCTGTCATCTTGTTGGTGTCAGATTGTGCGATAGTGTTTGTCCTATCATCCTTTTGGTGGTAGTGGCTGGTGTGAGTTTCGCTCCGTCATCCTCTTGGTGGGGGCTCTGTCATTGTATTTCATGTCAGATTGTTCGCTAGTGTTTCTCCTATCATCCTTTTGGTGGTAGTGGTCGGTGTGAGTTTCGCTCCGTCATCCTTTTGGTGGGGGGTCTGTCATCTGGATTGGTGTCAGATTGTGAGATAGTGTTTGTCCTATCATCTTTTTGGTGGTATTGGCAGGTGTGAGATTCGCTCCGTCATCCTTTTGGTGGGTGGTCTGTCATCTGGATTGGTGTCAGATTGTGAGATAGTGTTTGTCCTATCATCCTTTTGGTGGTATTGGCCGGTGAGAGATTCGCTCCGTCATCCTTTTGGTGGTATTGGCCGGTGTGAGATTCGCTCCGTCATCCTTTTGGTGGGGGGTCTATCGTCTGGATTGATGCCAGATTGTGCAATAGTGTTTGTCCTATCATCCTTTTGGTGGTAATGGCCGGTGTGAGTTTCGCTCCGTCACCCTTTTGGTGGGGGGTCTGTCATCTGGATTGGTGTCAGATTGTGAGATAGTGTTTGTCCTATCATCCTTTTGGTGGTAGTGGCCGGTGTGAGTTTTGCTTTGTCATCCTTTTGGTGGGGGTATGTCATCTGGGTTGATGTCAGATTGTGCAATAGTGTTTGTGCTATCATCCTTCTGGTGGTAGTGGTCGGTGTGAGTTTTGCTCCGTCATCCTTTTGGTCAGGGGTCTGTCATCTTGTTGGTGTCATATTGTGCGATAGTGTTTGTCCTATCATCCTTTTGGTAGTAGTGGCCGGTGTGAGTTTCGCTCCGTCATCCTCTTGGTGGGGGGTCTATCATCGTAATTGATGTCAGATTGTTCGATGGTGTTTTTCCTATCATCCTTTTGGTGGTAGTGGCCGGTGTGAGTTTTGCTCCGTCATCCTTTTGGTGGGGGGTCTGTCATCTGGATTGGTGTCAGATTGTGAGATAGTGTTTGTCCTATCATCCTTTTGGTGGTATTGGCCGGTGTGAGATTCACTCCGTCATCCTTTTGGTGGGGGGTCTGTCATCTGGATTGATGTCAGATTGTGCGATAGTGTTTGTGCTATCATCCTTTTGGTGGTAGTGGTCGGTGTGAGTTTCGCTCCGTCATCCTCTTGGTGGGGGGTCTGTCATCTGGATTGGGGTCAGATTGTGAGATAGTGTTTGTCCTATCATCCTTTTGGTGGTAGTGACCGGTGTGAGTTTTGCTCTGTCATCCTTTTGGTGGGGGTCTGTCATCTGGATTGATGTCAGATTGTGTGATAGTGTTTGTGCTATCATCCTTCTGGTGGTAGTGATTGGTGTGAGTTTTGCTCCGTCATCCTTTTGGTCGGGGGTCTGTCATCTTGTTGGTGTCATATTGTGCGATAGTGTTTGTCCTATCATCCTTTTGGTGGTATTGGCCGGTGTGAGTTTCGCTCCGTCATCCTTTTGGTGGGGGGTCTGTCATCGTGATTGATGTCAGATTGTGCGATGGTGTTTGTCCTATCATCCTTTTGGTGGTAGTGGCCGGTGTGAGTTTTTCTCCGTCATCCTTTTGGTGGGGGGTCTGTCATCTGGATTGGTGTCAGATTGGGACATAGTGTTTGTCCTATCATCCTTTTGGTGGTAGTGGCCGGTGTGACTTTTGATCTGTCATCCTTTTGGTGTGGGGTCTGTCATCTGGATTGATGTCAGATTATGCGATAGTGTTCGTGCTATCATCCTTTTGGTGGTATTGGTCGGTGTGAGTTTCGCTCTGTCATCCTTTTGGTGGGAAGTCTGTCGTCTTGTTGGTGTCAGATTGTGCGATAGTGTTTGTCCTATCATCCTTTTGGTGGTAGTGGCTGGTGTGAGTTTCGCTCCGTCATCATCTTGGTGGGGGGTCTGTCATTGTATTTCATGTCAGATTGTTCGCTAGTGTTTCTCCTATCATCCTTTTGGTGGTAGTGGTCGGTGTGAGTTTCGCTCCGTCATCCTTTTGGTGGGGGGTCTGTCATCTGGATTGGTGTCAAATTGTGAGATAGTGTTTGTCCTATCATCCTTTTGGTGGTATTGGCCGGTGTGAGATTCGCTCCGTCATCCTTTTGGTGGGGGGTCTGTTATCTGGATTGATGTCAGATTGTGCGATAGTGTTTGTCCTATCATCCTTTTGCTGGTAGTGGCCGGTGTGAGTTTCGCTCCGTCATCCTTTTGGTGGGGGGTCTGTCATCTGGATTGGTGTCAAATTGTGAGATAATGTTTATCCTATCATCCTTTTGGTGGTATTGGCCGATGTGAGATTCACTCCGTCATCTTTTTGGTGGGGGGTCTGTCATCTGGATTGATGTCAGATTGTGCGATAGTGTTTGTGCTATCATCCTTTTGGTGGGAGTGGTCGGTGTGAGTTTCGCTCCGTCATCCTCTTGGTGGGGGGTCTGTCATCTGGATTGGTGTCAGATTGTGAGATAGTGTTTGTCCTATCATCCTTTTGGTGGTAGTGACCGGTGTGAGTTTTTCTCTGTCATCCTTTTGGTGGGGGGTCTGTCATCTGGATTGATGTCAGATTGTGCGATAGTGTTTGTGCTATCATCCTTCTGGTGGTAGTGGTTGGTGTGAGTTTTGCTCCGTCATCCTTTTGGTCGGGGGTCTGTCATCTTGTTGGTGTCATATTGTGCGATAGTGTTTGTCCTATCATCCTTTTGGTGGTATTGGCCGGTGTGAGTTTCGCTCCGTCATCCTTTTGGTGGGGGGTCTGTCATCGTGATTGATGTCAGATTGTGCGATGGTGTTTGTCCTATCATCCTTTTGGTGGTAGTGGCCGGTGTGAGTTTTGCTCCGTCATCCTTTTGGTGGGGGGTCTGTCATCTGGATTGGTGTCAGATTGTGACATAGTGTTTGTCCTATCATCCTTTTGGTGGTAGTGGCTGGTGTGAGTTTCGCTCCGTCATCCTTTTGGTGGGGGGTCTGTCATCTGGATTGGTGTCAGATTGTGAGATAGTGTTTATCCTATCATACTTTTGGTGGTATTGGCCGATGTGAGATTCACTCCGTCATCCTTTTGGTGGGGGGTCTGTCATCTGGATTGATGTCAGATTGTGCGATAGTGTTTGTGCTATCATCCTTTTGGTGGTAGTGGTCGGTGTGAGTTTCGCTCCGTCATCCTCTTGGTGGGGGGTCTGTCATCTGGATTGGTGTCAGATTGTGAGATAGTGTTTGTCCTATCATCCTTTTGGTGGTAGTGACCGGTGTGAGTTTTGCTCTGTCATCCTTTTGGTGGGGGGTCTGTCATCTGGATTGATGTCAGATTGTGCGATAGTGTTTGTGCTATCATCCTTCTAGTGGTAGTGGTTGGTGTGAGTTTTGCTCCGTCATCCTTTTGGTCGGGGGTCTGTCATCTTGTTGGTGTCATATTGTGCGATAGTGTTTGTCCTATCATCCTTTTGGTGGTATTGGCCGGTGTGAGTTTCGCTCCGTCATCCTTTTGGTGGGGGGTCTGTCATCGTGATTGATGTCAGATTGTGCGATGGTGTTTGTCCTATCATCCTTTTGGTGGTAGTGGCCGGTGTGAGTTTTGCTCCGTCATCCTTTTGGTGGGGGGTCTGTCATCTGGATTGGTGTCAGATTGTGACATAGTGTTTGTCCTATCATCCTTTTGGTGGTAGTGGCCGGTGTGACTTTTGATCTGTCATCCTTTTGGTGTGGGGTCTGTCATCTGGATTGATGTCAGATTGTGCGATAGTGTTTGTGCTATCATCCTTTTGGTGGTATTGGTCGGTGTGAGTTTCGCTCTGTCATCCTTTTGGTGGGCAGTCTGTCATCTTGTTAGTGTCAGATTGTGCGATAGTGTTTGTCCTATCATCCTTTTGGTGGTAGTGGCTGGTGTGAGTTTCGCTCCGTCATCATCTTGGTGGGGGGTCTGTCATTGTATTTCATGTCAGATTGTTCGCTAGTGTTTCTCCTATCATCCTTTTGGTGGTAGTGGTCGGTGTGAGTTTCGCTCCGTCATCCTTTTGGTGGGGGGTCTGTCATCTGGATTGGTGTCAGATTGTGAGATAGTGTTTGTCCTATCATCCTTTTGGTGGTATTGGCCGGTGTGAGATTCGCTCCGTCATCCTTTTGGTGGGGGGTCTGTTATCTGGATTGATGTCAGATTGTGAGATAGTGTTTATCCTATCATACTTTTGGTGGTATTGGCCGATGTGAGATTCACTCCGTCATCCTTTTGGTGGGGGGTCTGTCATCTGGATTGATGTCAGATTGTGCGATAGTGTTTGTGCTATCATCCTTTTGGTGGTAGTGGTCGGTGTGAGTTTCGCTCCGTCATCCTCTTGGTGGGGGGTCTGTCATCTGGATTGGTGTCAGATTGTGAGATAGTGTTTGTCCTATCATCCTTTTGGTGGTAGTGACCGGTGTGAGTTTTGCTCTGTCATCCTTTTGGTGGGGGGTCTGTCATCTGGATTGATGTCAGATTGTGCGATAGTGTTTGTGCTATCATCCTTCTAGTGGTAGTGGTTGGTGTGAGTTTTGCTCCGTCATCCTTTTGGTCGGGGGTCTGTCATCTTGTTGGTGTCATATTGTGCGATAGTGTTTGTCCTATCATCCTTTTGGTGGTATTGGCCGGTGTGAGTTTCGCTCCGTCATCCTTTTGGTGGGGGGTCTGTCATCGTGATTGATGTCAGATTGTGCAATGGTGTTTGTCCTATCATCCTTTTGGTGGTAGTGGCCGGTGTGAGTTTTGCTCCGTCATCCTTTTGGTGGGTGGTCTGTCATCTGGATTGGTGTCAGATTGTGACATAGTGTTTGTCCTATCATCCTTTTGGTGGTAGTGGCCGGTGTGACTTTTGATCTGTCATCCTTTTGGTGTGGGGTCTGTCATCTGGATTGATGTCAGATTGTGCGATAATGTTTGTGCTATCATCCTTTTGGTGGTATTGGTCGGTGTGAGTTTCGCTCTGTCATCCTTTTGGTGGGCAGTCTGTCATCTTGTTAGTGTCAGATTGTGCGATAGTGTTTGTCCTATCATCCTTTTGGTGGTAGTGGCTGGTGTGAGTTTCGCTCCGTCATCATCTTGGTGGGGGGTCTGTCATTGTATTTCATGTCAGATTGTTCGCTAGTGTTTCTCCTATCATCCTTTTGGTGGTAGTGGTCGGTGTGAGTTTCGCTCCGTCATCCTTTTGGTGGGGGGTCTGTCATCTGGATTGGTGTCAGATTGTGAGATAGTGTTTGTCCTATCATCCTTTTGGTGGTATTGGCCGGTGTGAGATTCGCTCCGTCATCCTTTTGGTGGGGGGTCTGTTATCTGGATTGATGTCAGATTGTGAGATAGTGTTTATCCTATCATACTTTTGGTGGTATTGGCCGATGTGAGATTCACTCCGTCATCCTTTTGGTGGGGGGTCTGTCATCTGGATTGATGTCAGATTGTGCGATAGTGTTTGTGCTATCATCCTTTTGGTGGTAGTGGTCGGTGTGAGTTTCGCTCCGTCATCCTCTTGGTGGGGGGTCTGTCATCTGGATTGGTGTCAGATTGTGAGATAGTGTTTGTCCTATCATCCTTTTGGTGGTAGTGACCGGTGTGAGTTTTGCTCTGTCATCCTTTTGGTGGGGGGTCTGTCATCTGGATTGATGTCAGATTGTGCGATAGTGTTTGTGCTATCATCCTTCTAGTGGTAGTGGTTGGTGTGAGTTTTGCTCCGTCATCCTTTTGGTCGGGGGTCTGTCATCTTGTTGGTGTCATATTGTGCGATAGTGTTTGTCCTATCATCCTTTTGGTGGTATTGGCCGGTGTGAGTTTCGCTCCGTCATCCTTTTGGTGGGGGGTCTGTCATCGTGATTGATGTCAGATTGTGCAATGGTGTTTGTCCTATCATCCTTTTGGTGGTAGTGGCCGGTGTGAGTTTTGCTCCGTCATCCTTTTGGTGGGTGGTCTGTCATCTGGATTGGTGTCAGATTGTGACATAGTGTTTGTCCTATCATCCTTTTGGTGGTAGTGGCCGGTGTGACTTTTGATCTGTCATCCTTTTGGTGTGGGGTCTGTCATCTGGATTGATGTCAGATTGTGCGATAATGTTTGTGCTATCATCCTTTTGGTGGTATTGGTCGGTGTGAGTTTCGCTCTGTCATCCTTTTGGTGGGCAGTCTGTCATCTTGTTAGTGTCAGATTGTGCGATAGTGTTTGTCCTATCATCCTTTTGGTGGTAGTGGCTGGTGTGAGTTTCGCTCCGTCATCATCTTGGTGGGGGGTCTGTCATTGTATTTCATGTCAGATTGTTCGCTAGTGTTTCTCCTATCATCCTTTTGGTGGTAGTGGTCGGTGTGAGTTTCGCTCCGTCATCCTTTTGGTGGGGGGTCTGTCATCTGGATTGGTGTCAGATTGTGAGATAGTGTTTGTCCTATCATCCTTTTGGTGGTATTGGCCGGTGTGAGATTCGCTCCGTCATCCTTTTGGTGGGGGGTCTGTTATCTGGATTGATGTCAGATTGTGCGATAGTGTTTGTCCTATCATCCTTTTGGTGGTAGTGGCCGGTGTGAGTTTCGCTCCGTCATCCTTTTGGTGGGGGGTCTGTCATCTGGATTGGTGTCAGATTGTGAGATAGTGTTTGTCCTATCATCCTTTTGGTGGTAGTGACCGGTGTGAGTTTTGCTCTGTCATCCTTTTGGTGGGGGGTCTGTCATTTGGATTGATGTCAGATTGTGCGATAGTGTTTGTGCTATCATCCTTCTGGTGGTAGTGGTCGGTGTGAGTTTTGCTCCGTCATCCTTTTGGTCGGGGGTCTGTCATCTTGTTGGTGTCATATTGTGCGATAGGGTTTGTCCTATCATCCTTTTGGTAGTAGTGGCCGGTGTGAGTTTCGCTCCGTCATCCTCTTAGTGGGGGGTCTGTCATCGTAATTGATGTCAGATTGTGCGATGGTGTTTTTCCTATCATCCTTTGGGTGGTAGTGGCCGGTGTGAGTTTTGCTCCGTCATCCTTTTGGTGGGGGGTCTGTCATCTGGATTGGTGTCAGATTGTGAGATAGTGTTTGTCCTATCATCCTTTTGGTGGTATTGGCCGGTGTGAGATTCACTCCGTCATCCTTTTGGTGGGGGGTCTGTCATCTGGATTGATGTCAGACTGTGCGATAGTGTTTGTCCTATCATCCTTTTGGTGGTATTGGCCGATGTGAGTTTCGCTCCGTCATCCTTTTGGTGAGGGATCTGTCATCTGGATTGGTGTCAGATTGTGAGATAGTGTTTGTCCTATCATCCTTTTGGTGGTAGTGACCGGTGAAGGTGAGAAAATACTTAGAAGGGGAGTTGAATAAGTATGACAGAAAATAATCAAAGATAAAAACTCAAGTATTTTTATCCTGGTTCGTTGAACTCAACTACTCCAGTCCACCCTTTTCAAGAGTGATTTGCCTTTCTCAACAAGGACTTAATCCACTATTTAAATCAACTGATTACAAATAGCAACACCTAAGAACAACTGTTCTTAGTCTTCTCAAGAGCTACTGATCTAACCTAGATCCTCTTAAGGAAAACTTCCTTTACAAATTAATGTAATACAATGTAAGAGTAATAAAATGCTTCTATGAAAGCTATAAACACAACTGTGTTATTTCTCTAAGTTTAGAACAAAGTATGAACTATAAAGAATATGAGAGCTTGAGAGTTTCTTCGCTTGAGAGTAAGTTTTTCAAACTTCGTCTTCCTTTTTTCTCCCTGAAGAAAGTGCTATGATATCCTTTATATAGCCACTTGAATATTGGAGAGAATATAATACCGTTGGAGAAGATATTTCCAATATCAAATAGTACTGTCCTTTGTACTATTGCAGCAGAGAGACGGCGCACAAAATGTGGGTGTAGCAATTGTCTGCTGAGCTGTGAATTTACCATATATGGAATGTATCAGAGGAATAATATTCTTGCAGAGATTTATGTCTATCCCAATTAAGGAAAGATTTGCTGGCATATTCCAACGGATATATTAAAATAATCTTCTTCAAATAATTCTTCAGATAGTTCAGATCAACAATCAATATCAGAGTCTTCAGTCTTCAGAATCTTCTGGAAACTTCAGAGCCTAAGATGTTCTTCAGATGTTGCTGAATCAGAGTCTGGTGCAGCTGTGTGCTTGAAGCGTAACATGCTCTTAGATCAGAGTTTTCACTCAGATCAGAGTCTTCTCTCATTCAGAGTCTCTTCACTCAGAGTCTTCTTTCATTCAGATTCTTGATAATATATGCAGCGTGTTGTATCTTCAGAATCTTGATGACTAAGCTCTTATACTTCAGATTCTTCTAATCTTCAGATGCTCTTGAGCCATTCAGAATTTATTGTTCACATCAAATTTGCTCTTTAAGATTAAAATCTTTTGTGCCTGTAGAAAACAGTTTAGAACAAATTTAGAGAGTATAATTCTTGTATACAAATTATCATTAATGTTATCATCAAAACTTAGAGATATTACTAAGACACAATCTGTGCTCTTACAATCTCCCCCTTTTTGATGATGACAAAACATGAGAAATTTGTTCAATAAAAATATGAATTAAAATTACTCCCCCTGAGATTAACAATCTCCCCCTGAAATGAATACTCTAATGGAATTAGATACTTCCCTTTCTGGTTGAGTACATTTCAGATTCAGAGCCTGATTGAAGCCTGGTTGACATATGTTTGACTTCTAGAGTCAAAGCTTGATGCCATATTAAAGCTTGATGCCAGATGAACAACTTCAGAACACCTGGTTGTTTATCTTGCCATTTCCTGTCTTGAGTTATCTTTTAGATCATAGTACTCAAGGTTAGATATCAGAGTCTGGTCTACTCAGATTTAGCTATTTTTGATCAGGTTCTGAAAAGATAGATCTCAGGAAAAACTTCAATGAAATTTGTCAGATTTTTTAATAATATCTGGGACACTTAAATTCAAAGAATGTTAGTAACATGTCTGACTTAGTTCAGATAATTGCTTATAGATTTGAACAATCAGATTCTATTTTGTTTCTCCCCCTTTTTGTCATAATCAAAAAGAATTTTAAAAGACAGTAAAGATGCAGAAGAAACACATATCCAGATAAGCAAAAAGATCATTGTCATTAAGTCAAGAGAACATCCAGATTCAAATAAAAGCATACAAAACATATCAGAAGAAAATTAAAACAAAGCAAAACATGAAAAACTTGTGCAAAACATCAAGTAGGTTTAGCAGATGAGGCTTGTTGAGAAGCAATGAGTTGCAGCAGTGCTGTAATCCTTTCTGAATTTTCATCTTGCTTAGCCATCCAAGTTTTCATTTCTTCATTTGTTTTCTTTTGATCAACCATAAAATCCTTAAGTTCTTTGACATCCTTCTGAAGATCTGTAGATTCTGAAACAGTAGATTCTGAAACAGGCTGAGTAACATCAGGTGCAGGAATTTCTGGAGGTGGAGGAGCTTCTAGAAGAAGAATAGGAGGAGTGTTTCTCTTAATCCGTTTTTGATAAGCAGCAAACCTTACTTTTGACAATCTAAGACATTGAGTCCTGATTTTCAAAGCCTCCCTATTCAGTCTGTAAAGATATTTCTTCCAAACAGCGTCAGCAGCCTCTTTGTCCATAGTAGTCATGCAAACATCCATAATGTCAGCAAAGTCTGAGACATTATCCTTATCAAAATCTCTTAACAGAGTATAAACACGTGATCCCAATTCTGCTTCATCAGGGATTCTGGGTTTTCTTGGTTGGGTTAGTTGTGTTTGTGGTGTTTGTTCATAAGGTTGAGGTTGTGAAGATGGATGTTCAGATGTTTGTGGTTCAGAAGGTTGAGGATTGATTTGTGGTTCAGATGTTGGTTGGTTGGTTTGTGGTTCAGATGTTTGTTGGTCAGAATGTTGTGGTTGAGGTATTGAGGGAATTGGTTGGGTTTCTGTTGGTTGTGGAGTGTTTTGGAT
This sequence comes from Lathyrus sativus, assembly GCA_963859935.3. Lineage (NCBI taxonomy): Eukaryota > Viridiplantae > Streptophyta > Magnoliopsida > Fabales > Fabaceae > Lathyrus > Lathyrus sativus. The sequence goes on along the minus strand of CAWUDS030002065.1, from coordinate 146,695 downwards.
TTCAAGAGGTTGTGGAGTGAGAGTTTGAGTTGGGGAATTTTGTGGAGAAGGTGGATGTTCAGAAGTTGGAGATTTAAACAGCTGTTTCCAAACACTCTCAGAACGAGGTTGTTTGAGATCATTCAAGCATTCATTAATGTAGCCAGATGATTCATCATCAGATGATGCATCAGAGTGGTTAGATTTTTCAGAAGTTGAAGATAAATTGACAGACTGGTTTAAAGGTGTGACATCTAATATCTCATCAGGATCAATGAGATATTCAGGTTGGTCAGAGTGTTCAGGGTGAACATCCTCTGGAATGGTATATTCTGGGATAGTGTTTTGTGGTTGTGGTGTTGTTTGTTGAGTTTGTTGTGGAATTTCTGTATGTATGTTTGTTGGTTGCTTGGATTGTGGTGTATGAGGGGGGACAGAAGATGGTTTAGAGATAAAAGTTTTAGAAGGTCTGGATCTTCTAAATCTAAGTGGGGAGTCAGAGGGTGTGGGGGTATCAGAATGATGAACAGGATTAGAATCAGTGTTAAATACCTGTTTCAGAGTATCTCTAATTTCTTCAAAAGTTGCTGCAGGAGGATTTGGTTGAACCTTCTTCAGCTTCTTCCTTTTCATCTTCTTTTCAGCATCTGAATGCTTCCTTTTCTTCTGATGACCTTCACTATCAATTTTTCTCTTACGTCTTCTTTCCCTTGTCAAATCAGGAAGAACTTGGCCTTCCTTCTGCAAAAGATTGGCAGGAATCTCATCACCATCTATTAGGCAGCGAGCAACATACTCAGCAATAATTTCTCTAGGTTCATCTGAGGTGAATAAAGGAAAATCCTTAACAGGAATCCTTCTTCCCCTAACTTCTTCAGAGTTAGTTTTCCTTGGTTTCTCAGATAAATCATCAACCAGTTTCATCCTTCTCAAAGTTAAACCGTTTATTTCAGAGCCAATGATATAAGTCAGATCTTCTGTCAACCCAGCCTCTTGCAGATGCGCCACAAGTTGGTTTTCTATCAGAATATCTGAAATCAGCCTTCCCATAGGGATCCATGTTCTGACTTTTCCAGATTTATCTCTGGCTGTTTCCCTTGTTTCCTTGACGTGAGACACCAGATGATTAAACAACAAATATGGAAGATCAATCTGAATGTTTTGGTGTAAACAATACATGAAGTAAAGTTGTTCAGCATTAACATAATCAGAAGAGTTTGAAGAGGGTCTGTGAAAGATGGTGCTCATGAAAATCTTAGCCCATATCTTGTAAGTGGGTTTCAAGAACTTAACCTTCTTACAAGGTTCACCAGTAGTACAGATTTCTTGACATACATCTTTCAGGTCTTCACGCGCAGAAGACAGAGAGGTTACTCCATCAGTTGCCTTAAAACCTATGAGTTTCCTTATCAGGTTTTCAGTGATAACTATCTTTTTTCCCAGCACAGAGGAGTGAATGAACTTTGGAGTAGCATATGCATGGATCCAGAACTCCTTCACTAACGTTGGATACACAGGACCCATAAGCCTGTCAAAGTAACCGTCCCAGCCTTGTGCTTTGATTGAAGAAATCAGATCAAACCCATTTTCAGCAAGATCTTCTAAGTCCACGAAACTTTCACACAGTACTTCTAGTGAATCAACAGCAGTTAGGAGAGTGCGTACTGGTTCTTCGACAGTGGTAGCATTTTTGGTAGTAACAGCGTTTGAAGTAGATGCCATTGTTGACGATGATGAAGAAGATGAAGGTTTCTGAGTTCTTTTAGGGTTTGCAAAGAGAGAGAACAACAAACAAAAGCGCATATGTGTTTGAGAATGTGAAAAGTGTGAATGTGTTATGAGAATGGTTTATATAGACAAATAAAGCAAGCATGGGAAACACAACAGACACACATAGGACACATACGCACGTTTGCATTAAATGAAAAGTAATCATTTTTAATTATGATATGACATTTGGGGGAAAATCAAGACAGATTGAGATTTTCAAAGCAATACCTTAAACGTCATAATCAGTAGGTGTACTCCATCTTTTCAGATTCTGAGTGACACGTGTTTGCTTGCATGTGATTCTATAACTCTTAAGAAATGAAACGTTTTCAACTTTCAGATCCTCTGAGATGGTCAGTTTAGAGTTTCACACAAAAAAAAATTCACAGATAAATTAAACAAGCAAGACAGATGAAATACTTCAGAGTGTTAAACACTTAGCATCTGAGAAGTTGACTCTGAGAAATATTACTCTGGACAAAAATCCATACAAATACTTTTCAGAATAAACTTAAACCTATCTTCAGCAAGGGGTTTTGTGAAAATATCTGCCCATTGATGATCTGTATCAACAAAGGCTAAATTTATTACACCCTTCTGAACATAGTCTCTGATGAAATGATGTTTAATCTCTATATGTTTGGCCTTAGAGTGTAAAATTGGATTTTTGGATAAACATATAGCAGAAGTATTATCACAGAAGATAGAAAGATTACTCTCATAGATTTGATAATCTTCTAGTTGACTCTTCATCCAGAGCATCTGAGTGGAACATCCAGCAGCAGCAATGTATTCTGCCTCTGTGGTTGATAGTGCAATTGTTGGTTGCTTCTTGCTGTACCACGAGATCAGATGACTTCCAAGAAACTGACAGCTTCCAGAAGTACTTTTGCGCTCAACTCTATCTCCAGCATAGTCAGCATCACAGAATCCAACTAGTGAATATTCGTCAGATCTTCTGTAACACAAACCAACATTAGCAGTACCTTTCAGATACCTTAGAATCCTCTTAACAGCAGTTAAGTGTGATTCTCTAGGATCTGATTGGAATCTAGCACATAAACAAACACTAAACAGAATGTCTGGTCTAGAAGCAGTCAAATAAAGAAGAGATCCTATCATACCTCTGTAGAGTTTCTGATCTACCTTCTTACTTACCTCTTCCTTACCTAGAGTGCTTGTAGGATGCATTGGAGTCTTTGCCATTTTGCTATCCAGCATGTTAAACTTCTTCAGAAGCTCTTTAACATACTTGGTCTGATGTATGTAGGTGCACTCTGGAGTCTGATTTACTTGGATTCCCAGAAAGAATCTCAATTCTCCCATCATGCTCATCTCAAATTCTGCCTGCATACATTTAGCAAACTCCTTTCCAAGCATAATATTTGTTGATCCAAAAATAATATCATCTACATAAATTTGACAAATCAACAAATCTTTCTTAATGGTTTTACAAAATAGTGTGGTATCCACTTTTCCTCTGATGAAATTTTTCTTCAGAAGAAAATTACTCAACCTCTCATACCAAGCTCTGGGAGCTTGTTTTAGTCCATAAAGAGATTTTTTCAGTTTGTAAACATGATCTGGAAAATTTTCATTTTCAAAACCAGGAGGTTGGTGGACATACACTTCCTCTTCTATAATTCCATTAAGAAAAGCACTTTTAACATCCATCTGATAAAGAGTGATGTTATGTTGTGCAGCAAATGAAATAAGCAAGCGTATAGACTCTAACCTTGCAACAGGAGCATATGTTTCTGTGTAGTCTATGCCTTCTTGTTGACTGTAGCCTTGAGCAACCAGTCTTGCTTTGTTCCTTTCAACTTCTCCTTTCTCATTAAGTTTATTTCTGAAAACCCATTTTGTTCCAATGACATTGAAACCTTTAGGTCTTGGAACCAGATCCCAGACTTCATTCCTTGTGAATTGATTCAGCTCCTCTTGCATAGCTAAAATCCATTCATTATCTTCCAGAGCCTCATCAACAGATGTTGGTTCTATAATTGACACTAAGCCACAGAAGGAAGATTCAGAAGTTCTGAGAAATGCTCTTGTCCTTATTGGATCATCTTTCTTTCCAATTATCACATCCTCTGGATGAGAAGCTTTCATTCTGGAAGAAGATCCTCTGACTGTTGGTCTTTCAGAAATATGCAGATTGTCAAGTTGGGAAGTTAGAGGCGTAGCATCTGGGTTTGCTTCAGAGTCTTTGTCTTCAGTCTTGTCTGCCTCTGAGCCTTCAGAGTCTGTGAGAATAACTTCTCTATCTGCAGAACTTTCAACTTGCTTTGGCTTTTCAGAGCCAAGCTTATCATCAAATCTAACATGAATAGATTCTTCCACAATCTGTGTTTCAGTATTGAATACTCTGTAGTCTTTAGAGCGTTCAGAATAACCAAGCATGAAACACTTCTGTGCTTTGGAATCAAACTTGTTCAGATGATCTTTAGTGTTAAGCATATAACAAATACATCCAAATGGATGAAAATAAGCAATGTTGGGCTTTCTGTTTCTCCACAATTCATAGGGAGTCTTTTCCAGAAGAGGTCTTACAGACACTCTGTTCTGAATATAACATGCTGTATTTATTGCTTCTGCCCAAAAGTATTTTGCCAGATTTGTCTCGTTGATCATGGTTCTGGCCATTTCTTGCAATGTTCTATTTTTCCTCTCTACAACTCCATTTTGTTGTGGAGTTCTAGGACAGGAGAAATCATGTGCAATTCCTTTTTCAGAAAAATATTTTTCAAAATATTTGTTTTCAAATTCACCACCATGATCACTTCTGACTTTAATAATTTTGCATTCTTTTTCAGTCTGGACTTGATTGCAGAAGTCAATGAACACAGAATGAGACTCATCCTTGTGTTTTAGAAACTTTACCCATGTCCATCTGCTGTAGTCATCTACAATGACTAACCCATACTTCTTGCCTCTGATGGATGCAGTTTTCACTGGTCCAAACAGATCAATATGAAGTAATTCCAATGGTCTAGAAGTGGAAACAACATTTTTTGGTTTAAAATGAGATTTTGAAAATTTACCCTTTTGACATGCGCCACACAGAGCATCTGAATTGAACTTCAGATTAGGGAGTCCTCTGACCAGATTGAGTTTATTAATCTGAGATATACGTCTCATATTAATATGTCCCAATCTTCTATGCCAGACCCATTGCTCATCATTCACAGATAAAAGGCATTTTACATTTTGAACTTTAAGTTCTGAAAGGTTAATTTTGTAAATGTTGTTTTTCCTCTTTCCACTGAATAGGATTGAACCATTCTTTTGACATACAGCTTTGCAACATTTTTGATTAAAGATGATATCATAACCATTGTCACTTAATTGACTTATGGACAATAGATTATGTTTCAATCCTTCAACTAACAGAACATTAGAAATAGAGGGTAGGTTACCATTACCTATTGTACCAGAGCCAATGATCTTGCCCTTCTGGTTCCCTCCAAATTTCACGTCCCCTCCAGATCTAAGTTCCAGGCTTTGGAACATAGACCTTTCGCCCGTCATATGTCGTGAGCATCCAGAGTCCAGGTACCATGATTGGTGTCTGGATTTTGCTGCTAAGAACATCTGCAACAGGTATTATTTTACTTTTAGGTACCCAGATCTTCTTGGGTCCTTTGGGGTTAGATGTTCTGTGGTTTTGCCTAAACTTCTGTTTTTCAACATAGTGTTTATTCTGGCTAGCCCTTGGCTTAAACACATAAGTACTCTTTTCAGAGCTTGTATGTTTAATATCATTCAGATGACCAAACTTAAAATGAGAATACAGAGGAGTCTTCTTGATGAAGAGTTTATCAACAGATTTTGGATTGCTTCCAGAGGAAGATTCACATCCAATGCCTCTTCTGTTGTTCCCACTAACACCATAGATCATAGAAGCCATTTTGCTTCTGTCTATGCTTTTAGTGAGGAATCTTTTAAAACTGGAGTCATATTTTTCTAAAATATTTTCACTTGACTCTGTTTCAGTATCAGATTCTTGTTGAGTTGTTTCTAAATCATTTTTGAGTTTTAAATTTATTTCTTTCTGCTCAACAAGTTCTGTTCTCAGAAGATCAATCTCAGATTCAAGATTGCTTTTCAGCTTCTTGTATTTGAGTTTAATCTTGCTGTAGCTTTCCAACATGTCAGATAAACTTTCAACAAGTTCAGCTCTGGAGAGTTCAGAAAATACCTCTTCAGAGTCAGAGTCTGATTCTGACTCAGATTCAGATGATGACGTTCCTTCATCTTGATCATTTGTGTTGGCCATCAGCGCAACATTTGCACATTCTTCCTCAGATTCAGAAGATGATTCAGATTCATCTGAGTCATCCCATGTAGCCATCAGAACCTTTTTCTTTTTATCAAACTTCCTTTTGGGTTTTTCCTTTTGAAGTTTGGGACATTCACTCTTGTAGTGTCCAGGTTCTTTACATTCATAGCAAGTGACCTCTTTCTTGCCAGATCTTCTGTGTCCAGAAGATTCTCTCTTTTGATCAGATCTTCTGAAGTTGTTGAACTTCTTCCCTTTGTGCTTCCAGAGTTTGTTGATCCTTCTGGACAACATGGATAGTTCATCTTCTTCTTCAGAAGAAGATTCCTCAGAGCTTTCTTCATTTACCTGCAAAGCTTTAACAGATTTGTTAGATTTAAAAGCTAAGGATTTACCTTTATCTTTCTTCTGGGGTTCATCTTCCTCCAGCTCAATCTCATGACTTCTCAAAGAACTGATGAGTTCTTCTAATGAGATTTTGTTCAGATCCTTGGCCAGCTTCAATGCAGTCACCATAGGTCTCCATCTGGTAGGAAGACTTCTGATGATCTTCTTGACATGATCAGATGTTGAGTAGCCCTTGTCCAGAACTTTCAACCCAGCTGTTAGAATCTGAAATCTGGAAAACATAGTCTCAATGTTCTCAGATTCTTCCATCTTGAACGCTTCATACTTCTGTATCAGCGCCAGAGCCTTTGTTTCTTTCACCTGAGAGTTTCCCTCATGAGTCATTTTGAGAGACTCAAACATATCATGAGCAGTGTCTCTGTTGGTAATCTTCTAATACTCTGTATGAGAGATTGCATTAAGAAGTATGGTTCTGGCTTTGTGATGATTCTTGAATTCTTTCTTCTGCTCCTCAGTCATTGATTTTCTATCAATCTTTTTGCCATCCTTAGTAGGATGTTCATATCCATCAATGACTAAATCCCAGAGATCAGCATCATACCCCAAGAAAAAACTTTCAAGTCTATCTTTCCAATAATCAAATTTTTCTCCATCAAACATTGGAGGTTTGGTGCTGATTCTGTCTCCTTCATATTTGTTGCTTGATGTAGGAATATCACCCATATTAGCAACCAAATAAATAACAGAGTATTCTTCTCACTGGATCTTTATCTGTCACGGTTAAGTGAATGCACACGCAGAACCGGAGCTCTGATGCCAACTGAAGGTGAGAAAATACTTAGAAGGGGGGTTGAATAAGTATGACAGAAAATAATCAAAGATAAAAACTCAAGTATTTTTATCCTGGTTCGTTGAACTCAACTACTCCAGTCCACCCTTTTCAAGAGTGATTTGCCTTTCTCAACAAGGACTTAATCCACTATTTAAATCAACTGATTACAAATAGCAACACCTAAGAACAACTGTTCTTAGTCTTCTCAAGAGCTACTGATCTAACCTAGATCCTCTTAAGGAAAACTTCCTTTACAAATTAATGTAATACAATGTAAGAGTAATAAAATGCTTCTATGAAAGCTATAAACACAACTGTGTTATTTCTCTAAGTTTAGAACAAAGTATGAACTATAAAGAATATGAGAGCTTGAGAGTTTCTTCGCTTGAGAGTAAGTTTTTCAAACTTCGTCTTCCTTTTTTCTCCCTGAAGAAAGTGCTATGATATCCTTTATATAGCCACTTGAATATTGGAGAGAATATAATACCGTTGGAGAAGATATTTCCAATATCAAATAGTACTGTCCTTTGTACTATTGCAGCAGAGAGACGGCGCACAAAATGTGGGTGTAGCAATTGTCTGCTGAGCTGTGAATTTACCATATATGGAATGTATCAGAGGAATAATATTCTTGCAGAGATTTATGTCTATCCCAATTAAGGAAAGATTTGCTGGCATATTCCAACGGATATATTAAAATAATCTTCTTCAAATAATTCTTCAGATAGTTCAGATCAACAATCAATATCAGAGTCTTCAGTCTTCAGAATCTTCTGGAAACTTCAGAGCCTAAGATGTTCTTCAGATGTTGCTGAATCAGAGTCTGGTGCAGCTGTGTGCTTGAAGCGTAACATGCTCTTAGATCAGAGTCTTCACTCAGATCAGAGTCTTCTCTCATTCAGAGTCTCTTCACTCAGAGTCTTCTTTCATTCAGATTCTTGATAATATATGCAGCGTGTTGTATCTTCAGAATCTTGATGACTAAGCTCTTATACTTCAGATTCTTCTAATCTTCAGAAGCTCTTGAGCCATTCAGAATTTATTGTTCACATCAAATTTGCTCTTTAAGATTAAAATCTTTTGTGCCTGTAGAAAACAGTTTAGAACAAATTTAGAGAGTATAATTCTTGTATACAAATTATCATTAATGTTATCATCAAAACTTAGAGATATTACTAAGACACAATCTGTGCTCTTACAACCGGTGTGAGTTTTGCTCTGTCATCCTTTTGGTGGGGGGTCTGTCATCTGGATTGATGTCAGATTGTGCGATAGTGTTTGTGCTATCATCCTTCTGGTGGTAGTGGTTGGTGTGAGTTTTGCTCCGTCATCCTTTTGGTCGGGGGTCTGTCATCTTGTTGGTGTCATATTGTGCGATAGTGTTTGTCCTATCATCCTTTTGGTGGTATTGGCCGGTGTGAGTTTCCCTCTGTCATCCTTTTGGTGGGGGGTATGTCATCGTGATTGATGTCAGATTGTGCGATGGTGTTTGTCCTATCATCCTTTTGGTAGTAGTGGCCGGTGTGAGTTTTGCTCCGTCATCCTTTTGGTGGGGGGTCTGTCATCTGGATTGGTGTCAGATTGTGACATAGTGTTTGTCCTATCATCCTTTTGGTGGTAGTGGCCGGTGTGACTTTTGATCTGTTTTCCTTTTGGTGTGGGGTCTGTCATCTGGATTGATGTCAGATTGTGCGATAGTGTTTGTGCTATCTTCCTTTTGGTGGTATTGGTCGGTGTGAATTTCGCTCCGTCATCCTTTTGGTGGGGGGTCTGTCATCTTGTTGGTGTCAGATTGTGCGATAGTGTTTGTCCTATCATCCTTTTGGTGGTAGTGGCTGGTGTGAGTTTCGCTCCGTCATCATCTTGGTGGGGGGTCTGTCATTATATTTCATGTCAGATTGTTCGCTAGTGTTTCTCCTATCCTCCTTTTGGTGGTAGTGGTCGGTGTGACTTTCGCTCCGTCATCCTTTTGGTGGGGGGCCTGTCATCTGGATTGGTGTCAGATTGTGAGATAGTGTTTGTCCTATCATCCTTTTGGTGGTATTGGCCGGTGTGAGATTCGCTCCGTCATCCTTTTGGTGGGGGGTCTGTTATCTGGATTGATGTCAGATTGTGCGATAGTGTTTGTCCTATCATCCTTTTGGTGGTAGTGGCCGGTGTGAGTTTCGCTCCGTCATCCTTTTGGTGGGGGGTCTGTCATCTGGATTGGTGTCAGATTGTGAGATAGTGTTTGTCCTATCATCCTTTTGGTGGTAGTGACCGGTGTGAGTTTTGCTCTGTCATCCTTTTGGTGGGGGGTCTGTCATCTAGATTGATTTCAGATTGTGCGATAGTGTTTGTGCTATCATCCTTCTGGTGGTAGTGGTCGGTGTGAGTTTCGCTCTTTCATTCTTTTGGTGGAGGGTCTGTCATCTTGTTGGTGTCATATTGTGCGATAGTGTTTGTCCTATCATCCTTTTGGTGGTAGTGGCCGGTGTGAGTTTCGCTCCGTCATCCTCTTGGTGGGGGGTCTGTCATCGTAGTTGATGTCAGATTGGTCGCTAGTGTTTGTCCTATCATCCTTTTGGTGGTAGTGGCCGGTGTGAGTTTCGCTCTGTCATCCTTTTGGTGGAAGGTCTGTCATCGTGATTGATGTCATATTGTGCGACGGTGTTTGTCCTATCATCCTTTTGGTGGTAGTGGCCGGTGTGAGTTTTGCTCCGTCATCCTTTTGGTGGGGGGTCTGTCATCTGGATTGGTGTCAGATTGTGAGATAGTGTTTGTCCTATCATCCTTTTGGTGGTATTGGCCGGTGTGAGATTCACTCCGTCATCCTTTTGGTGGGGGGTCTGTCATCTGGATTGATGTCAGATTGTGCGATAGTGTTTGTCCTATCATCCTATTGGTGGTATTGGCCGATGTGAGTTTCTCTCCGTCATCCTTTTGGTGAGGGATCTGTCATCTGGATTGGTGTCAGATTGTGAGATAGTGTTTGTCCTATCATCCTTTTGGTGGTAGTGGCCGGTGTGAGTTTTGCTCTGTCATCCTTTTGGTGGGGGGTCTGTCATCTGGATTGATGTCAGATTGTACGATAGTGTTTGTGCTATCATCCTTTTGGTGGTAGTGGTCGGTGTGAGTTTCGCTCTTTCATTCTTTTGGTGGAGGGTCTGTCATCTTGTTGGTGTCATATTGTGCGATAGTGTTTGTCCTATCATCCTTTTGGTGGTAGTGGCCGGTGTGAGTTTCGCTCCGTCATCCTCTTGGTGGGGGGTCTGTCATCGTAATTGATGTCAGATTGGTCGCTAGTGTTTGTCCTATCATCCTTTTGGTGGTAGTGGCCGGTGTGAGTTTCACTCTGTCATCCTTTTGGTGGAAGGTCTGTCATCGTGATTGATGTCATATTGTGCGACGGTGTTTGTCCTATCATCCTTTTGGTGGTAGTGGCCGGTGTGAGTTTTGCTCCGTCATCCTTTTGGTGGGGGGTCTGTCATCTGGATTGGTCTCTGATTTTGAGATAGTGTTTGTCCTATCATCCTTTTGGTGGTATTGGCCGGTGATAGTTTCGCTCCGTCATCCTTTTGGTGGGGGGTCATTCATCTGGATTGATGTCAGTTTGTGCGATAGTGTTTGTCCTATCATCCTTTTGGTGGTAGTAGCCGATGTGAGTTTCGCCCTGTCATCCTTTTAATGGGGGGTCTGTCATCGTGATTGATGTCAGATTGTGCGATAGTGTTTGTCCTATCATCCTTATGGTTGTAGTCGCCGGTGTGAGTTTTGCTCCGTCATCCTTTTGGGTGGGGTCTGTCATCTGGATTGGTGTCAGATTGTGAGATGGTGTTTGTCCTATCATCCTTTTGGTGGTATTGGCCGGTGTGAGATTCGCTCCGTCATCCTTTTGGTAGTATTGGCCGGTGTGAGATTCGCTCCGTCATCCTTTAGGTGGGGGGTCTGTCATCTGGATTGATGTCAGATTGTGCGATAGTGTTTGTCCTATCATCTTTTTGGTGGTAGTGGCCGGTGTGAGTTTAGCTCCGTCACCCTTTTGGTGGGCGGTCTGTCATCTGGATTGGTGTCAGATTGTGAGATAGTGTTTGTCCTATCATCCTTCTGGTGGTAGTGGTCGGTGTGAGTTTTGCTCTGTCATCCTTTGGGTGGGGGTCTGTCATCTGGATTGATGTCAGATTGTGCGATAGTGTTTGTGCTATCATCCTTTTGGTGGTAGTGGTCGGTGTGAGTTACGCTCAGTCATCCTCTTGGTGGGGGGTCAGTCATCGTGGTTGATGTCAGATTGTGCGATGGTGTTTATCCTATCATCCTTTTGGTGGTTGTGGCCGGTGTGAGTTTCGCTCCGTCATCCTCTTGGTGGGGGGTCTGTCATCGTAATTGATGTCAGATTGGTCGCTAGTGTTTGTCCTATCATCCTTTTGGTGGTAGTGGCCGATGTGAGTTTCGCTCTGTCATCCTTTTGGTGGAAGGTCTGTCATCGTGATTGATGTCATATTGTGCGACGGTGTTTGTCCTATCATCCTTTTGGTGGTAGTGGCCGGTGTGAGTTTTGCTCCGTCATCCTTTTGGTGGGGGGTCTGTCATCTGGATTGGTGTCAGATTGTGAGATAGTGTTTGTCCTATCATCCTTTTGGTGGTATTGGCCGGTGTGAGATTCACTCCGTCATCCTTTTGGTGGGGGGTCTGTCATCTGGATTGATGTCAGATTGTGCGATAGTGTTTGTCCTATCATCCTATTGGTGGTATTGGCCGATGTGAGTTTCTCTCCGTCATCCTTTTGGTGAGGGATCTGTCATCTGGATTGGTGTCAGATTGTGAGATAGTGTTTGTCCTATCATCCTTTTGGTGGTAGTGGCCGGTGTGAGTTTTGCTCTGTCATCCTTTTGGTGGGGGGTCTGTCATCTGGATTGATGTCAGATTGTACGATAGTGTTTGTGCTATCATCCTTTTGGTGGTAGTGGTCGGTGTGAGTTTCGCTCTTTCATTCTTTTGGTGGAGGGTCTGTCATCTTGTTGGTGTCATATTGTGCGATAGTGTTTGTCCTATCATCCTTTTGGTGGTAGTGGCCGGTGTGAGTTTCGCTCCGTCATCCTCTTGGTGGGGGGTCTGTCATCGTAATTGATGTCAGATTGGTTGCTAGTGTTTGTCCTATCATCCTTTTGGTGGTAGTGGCCGGTGTGAGTTTCGCTCTGTCATCCTTTTGGTGGAAGGTCTGTCATCGTGATTGATGTCATATTGTGCGACGGTGTTTGTCCTATCATCCTTTTGGTGGTAGTGGCCGGTGTGAGTTTTGCTCCGTCATCTTTTTGGTGGGGGGTCTGTCATCTGGATTGGTCTCTGATTTTGAGATAGTGTTTGTCCTATCATCCTTTTGGTGGTATTGGCCGGTGATAGTTTCGCTCCGTCATCCTTTTGGTGGGGGGTCATTCATCTGGATTGATGTCAGTTTGTGCGATAGTGTTTGTCCTATCATCCTTTTGGTGGTAGTAGCCGATGTGAGTTTCGCCCTGTCATCCTTTTAATGGGGGGTCTGTCATCGTGATTGATGTCAGATTGTGCGATAGTGTTTGTCCTATCATCCTTATGGTTGTAGTCGCCGGTGTGAGTTTTGCTCCGTCATCCTTTTGGTGGGGGTCTGTCATCTGGATTGGTGTCAGATTGTGAGATGGTGTTTGTCCTATCATCCTTTTGGTGGTATTGGCCGGTGTGAGATTCGCTCCGTCATCCTTTTGGTGGTATTGGCCAGTGTGAGATTCGCTCCGTCATCCTTTAGGTGGGGGGTCTGTCATCTGGATTGATGTCAGATTGTGCGATAGTGTTTGTCCTATCATCTTTTTGGTGGTAGTGGCCGGTGTGAGTTTAGCTCCGTCACCCTTTTGGTGGGCGGTCTGTCATCTGGATTGGTGTCAGATTGTGAGATAGTGTTTGTCCTATCATCCTTCTGGTGGTAGTGGCCGGTGTGAGTTTTGCTCTGTCATCCTTTGGGTGGGGGTCTGCCATCTGGATTGATGTCAGATTGTGCGATAGTGTTTGTGCTATCATCCTTTTGGTGGTAGTGGTCGGTGTGAGTTACGCTCAGTCATCCTCTTGGTGGGGGGTCAGTCATCGTGGTTGATGTCAGATTGTGCGATGGTGTTTGTCCTATCATCCTTTTGGTGGTTGTGGCCGGTGTGAGTTTTTCTTCGTCATCCTTTTGGTGGGGGGTCTGTCATCTGGATTGGTGTCAGATTGTGACATAGTGTTTGTCCTATCATCCTTTTGGTGGTAGTGGCCGGTGTGACTTTTGCTCTGTCATCCTTTAGGTGTGGGGTCTGTCATCTAGATTGATGTCAGATTGTGCAATAGTGTTTCTGCTATCATCCTTTTGGTGGTATTGGTCGGTGTGAGTTTCGCTCTGTCATCCTTTGGGTGGGCAGTCTGTCATCTTGTTGGTGTCAGATTGATCGCTAGTGTTTCTCCTATCATCCTTTTGGTGGTAGTGGTCGGTGTGAGTTTCGCTCCGTCATCCTTTTGGTGGGGGGTCTGTCATCGTAATTGATATCAGATTGTGCGATGGTGTTTTTCCTATCATCCTTTGGGTGGTAGTGGCCGGTGTGAGTTTTGCTCCGTCATCCTTTTGGTGGGGGGTCTGTCATCTGGATTGGTGTCAGATTGTGAGATAGTGTTTGTCCTATCATCCTTTTGGTGGTATTGGCCGGTGTGAGATTCACTCCGTCATCCTTTTGGTGGGGGGTCTGTCATCTGGATTGATGTCAGATTGTGCGATAGTGTTTGTCCTATCATCCTTTTGGTGGTATTGGCCGATGTGAGTTTCGCTCCGTCATCCTTTTGGTGAGGGATCTGTCATTTGGATTGGTGTCAGATTGTGAGATAGTGTTTGTCCTATCATCCTTTTGGTGGTAGTGGCCGGTGTGAGTTTTGCTCTGTCATCCTTTTGGTGGGGGGTCTGTCATCTGGATTGATGTCAGATTGTACGATAGTGTTTGTGCTATCATCCTTTTGGTGGTAGTGGTCGGTGTGAGTTTCGCTCTTTCATTCTTTTGGTGGAGGGTCTGTTATCTTGTTGGTGTCATATTGTGCGATAGTGTTTGTCCTATCATCCTTTTGGTGGTAGTGGCCGGTGTGAGTTTCGCTCCGTCATCCTCTTGGTGGGGGGTCTGTCATCGTAATTGATGTCAGATTGGTCGCTAGTGTTTGTCCTATCATCCTTTTGGTGGTAGTGGCCGGTATGAGTTTCGCTCTGTCATCCTTTTGGTGGAAGATCTGTCATCGTGATTGATGTCATATTGTGCGACGGTGTTTGTCCTATCATCCTTTTGGCGGTAGTGGCCGGTGTGAGTTTTGCTCCGTCATCCTTTTGGTTGGGGGTCTGTCATCTGGATTGGTGTCTGATTTTGAGATAGTGTTTGTCCTATCATCCTTTTGGTGGTATTGGCCGGTGTGAGTTTCGCTCCGTCATCCTTTTGGTGGGGGGTCCTTCATCTGGATTGATGTCAGTTTGTGCGATAGTGTTTGTCCTATCATCCTTTTGGTGGTAGTCGCCGATGTGAGTTTCGCCCTGTCATCCTTTTAATGGGGGGTCTGTCATCGTGATTGATGTCAGATTGTGCGATAGTGTTTGTCCTATCATCCTTATGGTTGTAGTCGCCGGTGTGAGTTTTGCTCCGTCATCCTTTTGGTGGGCGGTCTGTCATATTGATTGGTGTCAGATTGTGAGATGGTGTTTGTCCTATCATCCTTTTGGTGGTATTGGCCGGTGTGAGATTCGCTCCGTCATCCTTTTGGTGGTATTGGCCGGTGTGAGATTCGCTCCATCATCCTTTAGGTGGGGGGTCTGTCATCTGGATTGATGTCAGATTGTGCGATAGTGTTTGTCCTATCATCCTTTTGGTGGTAGTGGCCGGTGTGAGTTTTGCTCCGTCACCCTTTTGGTCGGCGGTCTGTCATCTGGATTGGTGTCAGATTGTGAGATAGTGTTTGTCCTATCATCCTTTTGGTGGTAGTGGCCGGTGTGAGTTTTGCTCTGTCATCCTTTTGGTGGGGGTCTGTCATCTGGATTGATGTCAGATTGTGCGATAGTGTTTGTGCTATCATGCTTTTGGTGGTAGTGGTCGGTGTGAGTTTCGCTCAGTCATCCTCTTGGTGGGGGGTCTGTCATCGTGGTTGATGTCAGATTGTGCGTTTGTGTTTGTCCTATCATCCTTTTGGTGGTAGTGGCCGGTGTGAGTTTTTCTTCGTCATCCTTTTGGTGGGGGGTCTGTCATCTGGATTGATGTCAGATTGTGCGATAGTGTTTGTGCTATCATCCTTCTGGTGGTAGTGGTCAGTGTGAGTTTTGCTCCGTCATCCTTTTGGTCGGGGGTCTGTCATCTTGTTGGTGTCATATTGTGCGATAGTGTTTGTCCTATCATCCTTTTGGTAGTAGTGGCCGGTGTGAGTTTCGCTCCGTCATCCTTTTTGTGGGGGGTCTGTCATCTGGATTGATGTCAGTTTGTGCGATAGTGTTTCTCCTATCAGCCTTTTTGTGGTAGTGGCCGTTGTGAGTTTCGCTCCGTCACCCTTTTGGTGGGGGGTCTGTCATCTGGATTGGTGTCAGATTGTGAGATAGTGTTTGTCCTATCATCCTTTTGGTGGTAGTGGCTGGTGTGAGTTTTGCTCTTTCATCCTTTTGGTGGGGGTCTGTCATCTGGATTGATGTCAGATTGTGCGATAGTGTTTGTGCTATCATCCTTTTGGTGGTAGTGGTCGGTGTGAGTTTTGCTCCGTCATCCTCTTGGTGGGGGGTCTGTCATCGTGATTGATGTCAGATTGTGCGATGGTGTTTGTCCTATCATCCTTTTGGTGGTAGTGGCCGGTGTGAGTTTTGCTCCGTCATCCTTTTGGTGGGGGGTCTGTCATCTGGATTGGTGTCAGATTGTGACATAGTGTTTGTCCTATCATCCTTTTGGTGGTAGTGGCCGGTGTGACTTTTGCTCTGTCATCCTTTTGGTGTGGGGTCTGTCATCTGGATTGATGTCAGATTGTGCGATAGTGTTTGTGCTATCATCCTTTTGGTGGTATTGGTCGGTGTGAGTTTCGCTCTGTCATCCTTTTGGTGGGCAGTCTGTCATCTTGTTGGTGTCAGATTGTTCGCTAGTGTTTCTCCTATCATCCTTTTGGTGGTAGTGGTCGGTGTGAGTTTCGCTCCGTCATCCTTTTGGTGGGGGGTCTGTCATCTGGATTGGTGTCAGATTGTGAGATAGTGTTTTTCCTATTATCCTTTTGGTGGTATTGGCCGGTGTGAGATTCGCTCCGTCATCCTTTTGGTGGGGGGTCTGTTATCTGGATTGATGTCAGATTGTGTGATAGTGTTTGTCCTATCATCCTTTTGGTGGTAGTGGCTGGTGTGAGTTTGGCTCCGTCATCCTTTTGGTGGGGGGTCTGTCATCTGGATTGGTGTTAGATAGTGACATAGTGTTTGTCCTATCATCCTTTTGGTGGTAGTGGCCGATGTGAGTTTTGCTCTGTCATCTTTTTGGTGGGGGGTCTGTCATCTGGATTGATGTTAGATTGTGCGATAGTGTTTGTGCTATCATCCTTCTGGTGGTAGTGGTCGGTGTGAGTTTTGCTCCGTCATCCTTTTGGTCGGGGGTCTGTATCTTGTTGGTGTCATATTGTGCGATAGTGTTTGTCCTATCATCCTTTTGGTAGTAGTGGCCGGTGTGAGTTTCGCTCGGTCATCCTCTTGGTGGGGGGTCTGTCATCGTAATTGATGTCAGATTGTTCGCTAGTGTTTGTCCTATCATCCTTTTGGTGGTAGTGGCCGGTGTGAGTTTTGCTCCGTCACCCTTTTGGTGGGGGGTCTGTCATCTGGATTGGTGTCAGATTGTGAGATAGTGTTTGTCCTATCATCCTTTCGGTGGTAGTGGTCGGTGTGAGTTTTGCTCTGTCATCCTTTTGGTGGGGTCTGTCATCTGGATTGATGTCAGATTATGCGATAGTGTTTATGCTATCATCCTTTTGGTGGTAGTGGTCGGTGTGAGTTTCGCTCCGTCATCCTCTTGGTGGGGGGTCTGTCATCGTGATTGATGTCAGATTGTGCGATGGTGTTTGTCATATCATCCTTTTGGTGGTAGTGGCCGGTGTGAGTTTTGCTCCGTCATCCTTTTGGTGGGGGGTCTATCATCTGGATTGGTGTCAGATTGTGACATAGTGTTTGTCCTATCATCCTTTTGGTGGTAGTAACCGGTGTGACTTTTGCTCTGTCATCCTTTTGGTGTGGGGTCTGTCATCTGGATTGATGTCAGATTGTGCGATAGTGTTTGTGCTATCATCCTTTTTGTGGTATTGGTCGGTGTGAGTTTCGCTCTGTCATCCTTTTGGTGGGAATTCTGTCATCTTGTTGGTGTCAGATTGTGCGATAGTGTTTGTCCTATCATCCTTTTGGTGGTAGTGGCTGGTGTGAGTTTCGCTCCGTCATCCTCTTGGTGGGGGGTATGTCATTGTATTTCATGTCAGATTGTTCGCTAGTGTTTCTCCTATCATCCTTTTGGTGGTAGTGGTCGGTGTGAGTTTCGCTCCGTCATCCTTTTGGTGGGGGGTCTGTCATCTGGATTGGTGTCAGATTGTGAGATAGTGTTTGTCCTATCATCCTTTTGGTGGTATTGGTCGGTGTGAGATTCGCTGCGTCATCCTTTTGGTGGGGGGTCTGTTATCTGGATTGATGTCAGATTGTGCGATAGTGTTTGTCCTATCAACCTTTTGGTGGTAGTGGCCGGTGTAAGTTTCGCTTCGTCATCCTTTTGGTGGGGGGTCTGTCATCTGGATTGGTGTCAGATTGTGAGATAGTGTTTGTCCTATCATCCTTTTGGTGGTAGTGGCCGGTGTGAGTTTTGCTCTGTCATCCTTTTGGTGGGGGGTCTGTCATCTGGATTGATGTCAGATTGTGCGATAGTGTTTGTGCTATAATCCTTCTGGTGGTAGTGGTCGGTGTGAGTTTTGCTCCGTCATCCTTTTGGTCGAAGGTCTGTCATCTTGTTGGTGTCATATTGTGCGATAGTGTTTGTCCTATCATCCTTTTGGCAGTAGTGGCCGGTGTGAGTTTCGCTCGGTCATCCTCTTGGTGGGGGGTCTGTCATCGTAATTGATATCAGATTGTTCGCTAGTGTTTGTCCTATCATCCTTTTGGTGGTAGTGGCCGGTGTGAGTTTTGCTCCGTCATTCTTTTGGTGGCGGGTCTGTCATCTGGATTTGTGTCAAATTGTGAGATAGTGTTTGTCCTATCATCCTTTTGGTGGTAGTGGCCGGTGTGAGTTTTACTCTGTCATCCTTTTGGTGGGGGTCTATCATCTGGATTGATGTCAGATTGTGCGATAGTGTTTGTGCTATCATCCTTTTGGTGGTAGTGGTCGGTGTGAGTTTCGCTCCGTCATCCTCTTGGTGGGGGGTCTGTCATCGTGATTGATGTCAGATTGTGCGATGGTGTTTGTCCTATCATCCTTTTGGTGGTAGTGGCCGGTGTGAGTTTTGCTCCGTCATCCTTTTGGTGGGGGGTCTGTCATCTGGATTGGTGTCAGATTGTGACATAGTGTTTGTCCTATCATCCTTTTGGTGGTAGTGGCCGGTGTGACTTTTGCTCTGTCATCCTTTTGGTGTGGGGTCTGTCATCTGGATTGATGTCAGATTGTGCGATAGTGTTTGTGCTATCATCCTTTTGGTGGTATTGGTCGGTGTGAGTTTCGCTCTGTCATCCTTTTGGTGGGCAGTCTGTCATCTTGTTGGTGTCAAATTGTTCGCTAGTGTTTCTCCTATCATCCTTTTGGTGGTAGTGGTCGGTGTGAGTTTCGCTCCGTCATCCTTTTGGTGGGGGGTCTATCATCTGGATTGGTGTCAGATTGTGAGATAGTGTTTGTCCTATCATCCTTTTGGTGGTATTGGCCGGTGTGAGATTCGCTCCGTCATCCTTTTGGTGGGGGGTCTGTTATCTGGATTGGTGTCAGATTGTGAGATAGTGTTTGTCCTATCATCCTTTTGGTGGTAGTGGCCGATGTGAGTTTTTCTCTGTCATCCTTTTGGTGGGGGGTCTGTCATCTGGATTGATGTCAGATTGTGCGATAGTGTTTGTGCTATCATCCTTCTGGTGGTAGTGGTCGGTGTGAGTTTTGCTCCGTCATCCTTTTGGTCGGGGGTCTGTCATCTTGTTGGTGTCATATTGTGCGATAGTGTTTGTCCTATCATCCTTTTGGTAGTAGTGGCCGGTGTGAGTTTCGCTCGGTCATCCTCTTGGAGGGGGGTCTGTCATCGTAATTGATGTCAGATTGTTCGCTAGTGTTTGTCCTATCATCCTTTTGGTGGTAGTTGCCGGTGTGAGTTTCGCTCCGTCACCCTTTTGGTGGGGGGGTCTGTCATCTGGATTGGTGTCAGATTGTGAGATAGTGTTCGTCCTATCATCCTTTTGGTGGTAGTGGCCGGTGTGAGTTTTGCTCTGTCATCCTTTTGGTGGGGGTCTGTCATCTGGATTGATGTCAGATTGTGCGATAGTGTTTGTGCTATCATCCTTTTGGTGGTAGTGGTCGGTGTGAGTTTCGCTCCGTCATCCTCTTGGTGGGGGGTCTGTCATCGTGATTGATGTCAGATTGTGCGATGGTGTTTGTCCTATCATCCTTTTGGTGGTAGTGGCCGGTGTGAGTTTTGCTCCGTCATCCTTTTGGTGGGGGGTCTGTCATCTGGATTGGTGTCAGATTGTGACATAGTGTTTGTCCTATCATCCTTTTGGTGGTAGTGGCCGGTGTGACTTTTGCTCTGTCATCCTTTTGGTGTGGGGTCTGTCATCTGGATTGATGTCAGATTGTGCGATAGTGTTTGTGCTATCATCCTTTTTGTGGTATTGGTCGGTGTGAGTTTCGCTCTGTCATCCTTTTGGTGGGCAGTCTGTCATCTTGTTGGTGTCAGATTGTGCGATAGTGTTTGTCCTATCATCCTTTTGGTGGTAGTGGCTGGTGTGAGTTTCGCTCCGTCATCCTCTTGGAGGGGGGTCTGTCATTGTATTTCATGTCAGATTGTTCGCTAGTGTTTCTCCTATCATCCTTTTGGTGGTAGTGGTCGGTGTGAGTTTCGTCCGTCATCCTTTTGGTGGGGGTCTGTCATCTGGATTGGTGTCAGATTGTGAGATAATGTTTGTCCTATCATCCTTTTGGTGGTATTGGCCGGTGTGAGATTCGCTGCGTCATCCTTTTGGTGGGGGGTCTGTTATCTGGATTGATGTCAGATTGTGCGATAGTATTTGTCCTATCATCCTTTTGGTGGTAGTGGCCGGTGTAAGTTTCGCTCCGTCATCCTTTTGGTGGGGGGTCTGTCATCTGGATTGGTGTCTGATTGTGAGATAGTGTTTGTCCTATCATCCTTTTGGTGGTAGTGGCCGGTGTGAGTTTTTCTCTGTCATCCTTTTGGTGGGGGGTCTGTCATCTGGATTGATGTCAGATTGTGCGATAGTGTTTGTGCTATCATGCTTCTGGTGGTAGTGGTCGGTGTGAGTTTTGCTCCGTCATCCTTTTGGTCGGGGGTCTGTCATCTTGTTGGTGTCATATAATGCGATAGTGTTTGTCCTATCATCCTTTTGGTAGTAGTGGCCGGTGTGAGTTTCGCTCGGTCATCCTCTTGGTGGGGGGTCTGTCATCGTAATTGATGTCAGATTGTTCGCTAGTGTTTGTCCTATCATCCTTTTGGTGGTAGTGGCCGGTGTGAGTTTCGCTCCGTCACCCTTTTGGTGGGGGGTTTGTCATCTGGATTGGTGTCAGATTGTGAGATAGTGTTTGTCCTATCATCCTTTTGGTGGTATTGGTCGGTGTGAGATTCGCTGCGTCATCCTTTTGGTGGGGGGTCTGTTATCTGGATTGATGTCAGATTGTGCGATAGTGTTTGTCCTATCAACCTTTTGGTGGTAGTGGCCGGTGTAAGTTTCGCTTCGTCATCCTTTTGGTGGGGGGTCTGTCATCTGGATTGGTGTCTGATTGTGAGATAGTGTTTGTCCTATCATCCTTTTGGTGGTAGTGGCCGGTGTGAGTTTTTCTCTGTCATCCTTTTGGTGGGGGGTCTGTCATCTGGATTGATGTCAGATTGTGCGATAGTGTTTGTGCTATCATGCTTCTGGTGGTAGTGGTCGGTGTGAGTTTTGCTCCGTCATCCTTTTGGTCGGGGGTCTGTCATCTTGTTGGTGTCATATAATGCGATAGTGTTTGTCCTATCATCCTTTTGGTAGTAGTGGCCGGTGTGAGTTTCGCTCGGTCATCCTCTTGGTGGGGGGTCTGTCATCGTAATTGATGTCAGATTGTTCGCTAGTGTTTGTCCTATCATCCTTTTGGTGGTAGTGGCCGGTGTGAGTTTCGCTCCGTCACCCTTTTGGTGGGGGGTTTGTCATCTGGATTGGTGTCAGATTGTGAGATAGTGTTTGTCCTATCATCCTTTTGGTGGTATTGGTCGGTGTGAGATTCGCTGCGTCATCCTTTTGGTGGGGGGTCTGTTATCTGGATTGATGTCAGATTGTGCGATAGTGTTTGTCCTATCAACCTTTTGGTGGTAGTGGCCGGTGTAAGTTTCGCTTCGTCATCCTTTTGGTGGGGGGTCTGTCATCTGGATTGGTGTCAGATTGTGAGATAGTGTTTGTCCTATCATCCTTTTGGTGGTAGTGGCCGGTGTGAGTTTTGCTCTGTCATCCTTTTGGTGGGGGGTCTGTCATCTGGATTGATGTCAGATTGTGCGATAGTGTTTGTGCTATAATCCTTCTGGTGGTAGTGGTCGGTGTGAGTTTTGCTCCGTCATCCTTTTGGTCGAAGGTCTGTCATCTTGTTGGTGTCATATTGTGCGATAGTGTTTGTCCTATCATCCTTTTGGCAGTAGTGGCCGGTGTGAGTTTCGCTCGGTCATCCTCTTGGTGGGGGGTCTGTCATCGTAATTGATATCAGATTGTTCGCTAGTGTTTGTCCTATCATCCTTTTGGTGGTAGTGGCCGGTGTGAGTTTTGCTCCGTCATTCTTTTGGTGGGGGGTCTGTCATCTGGATTGGTGTCAGATTGTGAGATAGTGTTTGTCCTATCATCCTTTTGGTGGTAGTGGCCGGTGTGAGTTTTACTCTGTCATCCTTTTGGTGGGGGTCTGTCATCTGGATTGATGTCAGATTGTGCGATAGTGTTTGTGCTATCATCCTTTTGGTGGTAGTGGTCGGTGTGAGTTTCGCTCCGTCATCCTCTTGGTGGGGGGTCTGTCATCGTGATTGATGTCAGATTGTGCGATGGTGTTTGTCCTATCATCCTTTTGGTGGTAGTGGCCGGTGTGAGTTTTGCTCCGTCATCCTTTTGGTGGGGGGTCTGTCATCTGGATTGGTGTCAGATTGTGACATAGTGTTTGTCCTATCATCCTTTTGGTGGTAGTGGCCGGTGTGACTTTTGCTCTGTCATCCTTTTGGTGTGGGGTCTGTCATCTGGATTGATGTCAGATTGTGCGATAGTGTTTGTGCTATCATCCTTTTGGTGGTATTGGTCGGTGTGAGTTTCGCTCTGTCATCCTTTTGGTGGGCAGTCTGTCATCTTGTTGGTGTCAAATTGTTCGCTAGTGTTTCTCCTATCATCCTTTTGGTGGTAGTGGTCGATGTGAGTTTCGCTCCGTCATCCTTTTGGTGGGGGGTCTGTCATCTGGATTGGTGTCAGATTGTGAGATAGTGTTTGTCCTATCATCCTTTTGGTGGTATTGGCCGGTGTGAGATTCGCTCCGTCATCCTTTTGGTGGGGGGTCTGTTATCTGGATTGGTGTCAGATTGTGAGATAGTGTTTGTCCTATCATCCTTTTGGTGGTAGTGGCCGATGTGAGTTTTTCTCTGTCATCCTTTTGGTGGGGGGTCTGTCATCTGGATTGATGTCAGATTGTGCGATAGTGTTTGTGCTATCATCCTTCTGGTGGTAGTGGTCGGTGTGAGTTTTGCTCCGTCATCCTTTTGGTCGGGGGTCTGTCATCTTGTTGGTGTCATATTGTGCGATAGTGTTTGTCCTATCATCCTTTTGGTAGTAGTGGCCGGTGTGAGTTTCGCTCGGTCATCCTCTTGGAGGGGGGTCTGTCATCGTAATTGATGTCAGATTGTTCGCTAGTGTTTGTCCTATCATCCTTTTGGTGGTAGTTGCCGGTGTGAGTTTCGCTCCGTCACCCTTTTGGTGGGGGGGTCTGTCATCTGGATTGGTGTCAGATTGTGAGACAGTGTTCGTCCTATCATCCTTTTGGTGGTAGTGGCCGGTGTGAGTTTTGCTCTGTCATCCTTTTGGTGGGGGTCTGTCATCTGGATTGATGTCAGATTGTGCGATAGTGTTTGTGCTATCATCCTTTTGGTGGTAGTGGTCGGTGTGAGTTTCGCTCCGTCATCCTCTTGGTGGGGGGTCTGTCATCGTGATTGATGTCAGATTGTGCGATGGTGTTTGTCCTATCATCCTTTTGGTGGTAGTGGCCGGTGTGAGTTTTGCTCCGTCATCCTTTTGGTGGGGGGTCTGTCATCTGGATTGGTGTCAGATTGTGACATAGTGTTTGTCCTATCATCCTTTTGGTGGTAGTGGCCGGTGTGACTTTTGCTCTGTCATCCTTTTGGTGTGGGGTCTGTCATCTGGATTGATGTCAGATTGTGCGATAGTGTTTGTGCTATCATCCTTTTTGTGGTATTGGTCGGTGTGAGTTTCGCTCTGTCATCCTTTTGGTGGGCAGTCTGTCATCTTGTTGGTGTCAGATTGTGCGATAGTGTTTGTCCTATCATCCTTTTGGTGGTAGTGGCTGGTGTGAGTTTCGCTCCGTCATCCTCTTGGAGGGGGGTCTGTCATTGTATTTCATGTCAGATTGTTCGCTAGTGTTTCTCCTATCATCCTTTTGGTGGTAGTGGTCGGTGTGAGTTTCGTCCGTCATCCTTTTGGTGGGGGTCTGTCATCTGGATTGGTGTCAGATTGTGAGATAATGTTTGTCCTATCATCCTTTTGGTGGTATTGGCCGGTGTGAGATTCGCTGCGTCATCCTTTTGGTGGGGGGTCTGTTATCTGGATTGATGTCAGATTGTGCGATAGTATTTGTCCTATCATCCTTTTGGTGGTAGTGGCCGGTGTAAGTTTCGCTCCGTCATCCTTTTGGTGGGGGGTCTGTCATCTGGATTGGTGTCTGATTGTGAGATAGTGTTTGTCCTATCATCCTTTTGGTGGTAGTGGCCGGTGTGAGTTTTTCTCTGTCATCCTTTTGGTGGGGGGTCTGTCATCTGGATTGATGTCAGATTGTGCGATAGTGTTTGTGCTATCATGCTTCTGGTGGTAGTGGTCGGTGTGAGTTTTGCTTCGTCATCCTTTTGGTCGGGGGTCTGTCATCTTGTTGGTGTCATATAATGCGATAGTGTTTGTCCTATCATCCTTTTGGTAGTAGTGGCCGGTGTGAGTTTCGCTCGGTCATCCTCTTGGTGGGGGGTCTGTCATCGTAATTGATGTCAGATTGTTCGCTAGTGTTTGTCCTATCATCCTTTTGGTGGTAGTGGCCGGTGTGAGTTTCGCTCCGTCACCCTTTTGGTGGGGGGTTTGTCATCTGGATTGGTGTCAGATTGTGAGATAGTGTTTGTCATATCATCCTTTTGGTGGTAGTGGCCGGTGTGAGTTTTGCTCTGTCATCCTTTTGGTGGGGGTCTGTCGTCTGGATTGATGTCAGATTGTGCGATAGTGTTTGTGCTATCATCCTTTTGGTGGTAGTGGTCGGTGTGAGTTTCGCTCCGTCATCCTCTTGGTGGGGGGTCTGTCATCGTGATTGATGTCAGATTGTGCGATAGTGTTTGTCCTATCATCCTTTTGGTGGTAGTGGCCGGTGTGAGTTTTGCTCCGTCATCCTTTTGGCGGGGGGTCTGTCATCTGGATTGGTGTCAGATTGTGAGATAGTGTTTGTCCTATCATCCTTTTGGTGGTATTGGCCGGTGTGAGTTTCGCTCCGTCATCCTTTTGGTAGGGGCCTGTCATCTGGGCTGATGTCAGTTTGTGCGATAGTGTTTGTCCTATCATCCTTTTGGTGGTAGTGGCGGTGTGAGTTTCGCTCCGTCATCCTTTTGGTGGGGGGTCTGTCATCGTGATTGATGTCAAATTGTGCGATGGTGTTTTTCCTATCATCCTTTTGGTGGTATTGGCCAGTGTGAGATTCGCTCCGTCATCCTTTTGGTGGGGGGTCTGTCATCTGGATTGATGTCAGATTGTGCGATAGTGTTTGTCCTATCATCCTTTTGGTGGTAGTGGCCGATGTGAGTTTCGCTCCGTCATCCTTTTGATGGGCAATCTGTCATCGTGTTGGTGTCAGATTATGCGATAGTGTTTGTCCTATCATCCTTTTGGTGGTAGTGGCTGGTGTGAGTTTCGCTCCGTCATCCTTTTGGTGGGGGGTCTGTTATCTGGATTGATGTCAGATTGTGTGATAGTGTTTGTCCTATCATCCTTTTGGTGGTAGTGGCCGGTGTGAGTTTCGCTCTGTCATCCTTTTGGTGGGAGGTCTGTCATCTTGTTGGTGTCATATTGTCCGATAGTGTTTGTCCTATCATCCTTTTGGTAGTAGTGGCCGGTGTAAGTTTCGCTCGTTCATCCTCTTGTTGGGGGGTCTGTCTTCGTAATTGATGTCAGATTGTGCGATGGTGTTTGTCCTATCATCCTTTTGGTGGTAGTGGCCGGTGTGAGTTTTGCTCCGTCATCCTTTTGGTGGGGGGTCTGTCATCTGGATTGGTGTCAGATTGTGACATAGTGTTTGTCCTATCATCCTTTTGGTGGTAGTGGCCGGTGTGACTTTAGCTCTGTCATCCTTTTGGTGTGGGGTCTGTCATCTGGATTGATGTCAGATTGTGCGATAGTGTTTGTGCTATCATCCTTTAGGTGGTATTGGTCGGTGTGAGTTTCGCTCTGTCATCCTTTTGGTGGGCAGTCTGTCATCTTGTTGGTGTCAGATTGTGCGATACTGTTTGTCCTATCATCCTTTTGGTGGTAGTGGCTTGTGTGAGTTTCTCTCTGTCATACTCTTGGTGGGGGGTCTGTCATTGTAATTCATGTCAGATTGTTCGCTAGTGTTTCTCCCATCATCCTTTTGGTGGTAGTGGTCGGTGTGAGTTTCGCTCCGTCATCCTTTTGGTGGGGGGTCTGTCATCTGGATTGGTGTTAGATTGTGAGATAGTGTTTGTCCTATCATCCTTTTGGTGGTAGTGGCCGGTGTGAGTTTTGCTCTGTCATCCTTTTGGTGGGGGGTCTGTCATCTGGATTGATGTCAAATTGTGCGATAGTGTTTGTGCTATCATCCTTCTGGTGGTAGTGGTCGGTGTGAGTTTTGCTCCGTCATCCTTTTGGTCGGGGGTCTGTCATCTTGTTGGTGTCATATTGTGCGATAATGTTTGTCCTATCATCCTTTTGGTAGTAGTGGCCGGTGTGAGTTTCGCTCGGTCATCCTCTTGGTGGGGGGTCTGTCTTCGTAATTGATTTCAGATTGTTCGCTGGTGTTTGTCCTATCATCCTTTTGGTGGTAGTGGCTGGTGTGAGTTTCGCTCCGTCATCCTTTTGGTGGAAGGTCTGTCATCGTGATTGATGTCAGATTGTGCGACGGTGTTTGTCCTATCATCCTTTTGGTGGTAGTGGCCGGTGAGAGTTTTGCTCCGTCATCCTTTTGGTGGGGGGTCTGTCATCTGGATTGGTGTCTGATTTTGAGATAGTGTTTGTCCTATCATCCTTTTGGTGGTATTGGCCGGTGTGAGTTTCGCTCCGTCATCCTTTTGGTGGGGGCCTGTCATCTGGGCTGATGTCAGTTTGTGCGATAGTGTTTGTCCTATCATCCTTTTGGTGGTAGTGGCGGTGTGAGTTTCGCTCCGTCATCCTTTTGGTGGGGGGTCTGTCATCTGGATTGATGTCAGATTGTGCGATAGTGTTTGTCCTATCATCCTTTTGGTCGTAGTGGCCGATGTGAGTTTCGCTCCGTCATCCTTTTGGTGACGGGTCTGTCATCTGGATTGGTGTCAGATTGTGAGATAGTGTTTGTCCTATCATCCTTTTGGTGGTAGTGGCCGGTGTGAGTTTTGCTCTGTCATCCTTTTGGTGGGGGGTCTGTCATCTGGATTGATGTCAGATTGTGCGATAGTGTTTGTGCTATCATCCTTTTAGTGGTAGTGGTCGGTGTGAGTTTCGCTTTGTCATCCTTTTGGTAGGGGGTCTGTCATCTTGTTGGTGTCATATTGTGCGATAGTGTTTGTCCTATCATCCTTTTGCTGGTAGTGGCTGGTGTGAGTTTCGCTCCGTCATCCTCTTGGTGGGGGGTCTGTCATCGTTATTGATGTCAGATTGTTCGCTAGTGTTTGTCCTATCATCCTTTTGGTGGTAGTGGTCGTTGTGAGTTTCGCTCCGTCATCCTTTTGGTGGGGGGTCTGTCATCTTGTTGGTGTCAGATTGTGCGATAGTGTTTCTCCTATCATCCTTTTGGTGGTAGTGGCCGGTGTGAGTTTCGCTCCGTCATCCTCTTGGTGGGGGGTCTGTCATCGTCATTGATGTCAGATTGGTCGCTAGTGTTTGTCCTATCATCCTTTTGGTGGTAGTGGCCGGTGTGAGTTTCGCTCTGTCATCCTTTTGGTGGAAGGTATGTCATCGTGATTGATGTCAGATTGTGCGACGGTGTTTGTCCTATCATCCTTTTGGTGGTAGTGGTCGGTATGAGTTTTGCTCCGTCATCCTTTTGGTGGGGGGTTTGTCATCTGGATTGCTGTCTAATTTTGAGATAGTGTTTGTCCTATCATCCTTTTGGTGGTATTGGCCGGTGTGAGTTTCGCTCCGTCATCCTTTTGGTGGGGGGTCCTTCATCTTGATTGATGTTAGTTTGTGCGATAGTGTTTGTCCTATCATCCTTTTGGTGGTAGTGGCCGATGTGAGTTTCGCTCTGTCATCCTTTTGGTGGGGGGGTCTGTCATCGTGATTGATGTCAGATTGTGCGATGGTGTTTTTCCTATCATCCTTTTGGTGGTATTGGCCAGTGTGAGATTCGCTCCGTCATCCTTTTTGTGGGGGGTCTGTCATCTGGATTGATGTCAGATTGTGCGATAGTGTTTGTCCTATCATCCTTTTGGTTGTGTTTGTCCTATCATCCTTTTAGTGGTAGTGGCCGATGTGAGTTTCGCTCCGTCATCCTTTTGGTGACGGGTCTGTCATCTGGATTGGTGTCAGATTTGAGATAGTGTTTGTCCTATCATCCTTTTGGTGGTAGTGGCCGGTGTGAGTTTTGCTCTGTCATCCTTTTGGTGGGGGGTCTGTCATCTGGATTGATGTCTGATTGTGCGATAGTGTTTGTGCTATCATCCTTTTAGTGGTATTGGTCGGTGTGAGGTTCGCTCTGTCATCCTTTTGGTAGGGGGTCTGTCATCTTGTTGATGTCATATTGTGCGATAGTGTTTGTCCTATCATCCTTTTGGTGGTAGTGGCTGGTGTGAGTTTCGCTCCGTCATCCTCTTGGTGGGGGGTCTGTCATCGTTATTGATGTCAGATTGTTCGCTAGTGTTTTCCTATCATCCTTTTGGTGGTAGTGGTCGTTGTGAGTTTCGCTCCGTCATCCTTTTCGTGGGGGGTCTGTCATCTTGTTAGTGTCAGATTGTGCGATAGTGTTTCTCCTATCATCCTTTTGGTGGTAGTGGCCGGTGTGAGTTTCGCTCCGTCATCCTCTTGGTGGGGGGTCTGTCATCGTCATTGATGTCAGATTGGTCGCTAGTGTTTGTCCTATCATCCTTTTGGTGGTAGTGGCCGGTGTGAGTTTCGCTCTGTCATCCTTTTGGTGGAAGGTCTGTCATCGTGATTAATGTCAGATTGTGCGACGGTGTTTGTCCTATCATCCTTTTGGTGGTAGTGGCTGGTATGAGTTTTGCTCCGTCATCCTTTTGGTGGGGGGTCTGTCATCTGGATTGCTGTCTAATTTTGAGATAGTGTTTGTCCTATCATCCTTTTGGTGGTATTGGCCGGTGTGAGTTTCGCTCCGTCATCCTTTTGGTGGGGGGTCCTTCATCTTGATTGATGTTAGTTTGTGCGATAGTGTTTGTCCTATCATCCTTTTGGTGGTAGTGGCCGATGTGAGTTTCGCTCTGTCATCCTTTTGGTGGGGGGTCTGTCATCGTGATTGATGTCAGATTGTGCGATGGTATTTGTCCTATCATCCTTTTGGTGGTAGTGGCCGGTGAGAGTTTTGCTCCGTCATCCCTTTGGTGGGGGGTCTGTCATCTAGATTGGTGTCTGATTTTGAGATAGTGTTTGTCCTATCATCCTTTTGGTGGTATTGGCCGGTGTGAGATTCGCTCCGTCATCCTTTTGGTGGGGGGTCTGTCATCTGGATTGATGTCAGATTGTGCGATAGTGTTTGTCCTATCATCCTTTTGGTGGTAGTGGCCGATGTGAGTTTTGCTCCGTCATCCTTTTAGTGAGGGGTCTGTCATCTGGATTGGTGTCAGATTGTGAGATAGTGTTTGTCCTATCATCCTTTTGGTGGTAGTGGCCGGTGTGAGTTTTGCTCTTTCATCCTTTTTGTGGGGGGTCTGTCATCTGGATTGATGTTAGATTGTGCGATAGTGTTTGTGCTAACATCCTTTTGGTGGTAGTGGTCGGTGTGAGTTTCGCTCTGTCATCCTTTTTGTGGGGGGTCTGTCATCTTGTTGGTGTCATATTGTGCGATAGTGTTTGTCCTATCATCCTTTTGGTTGTAGTGGCCGGTGTGAGTTTCGCTCCGTCATCCTCTTGGTGGGGGGTCTGTCATCTGGATTGATGTCTGATTGTGCGATAGTGTTTGTGCTATCATCCTTTTAGTGGTAGTGGTCGGTGTGAGGTTCGCTCTGTCATCCTTTTGGTAGGGGGTCTGTCATCTTGTTGATGTCATATTGTGCGATAGTGTTTGTCCTATCATCCTTTTGGTGGTAGTGGCTGGTGTGAGTTTCGCTCCGTCATCCTCTTGGTGGGGGGTCTGTCATCGTTATTGATGTCAGATTGTTCGCTAGTGTTTTCCTATCATCCTTTTGGTGGTAGTGGTCGTTGTGAGTTTCGCTCCGTCATCCTTTTCGTGGGGGGTCTGTCATCTTGTTGGTGTCAGATTGTGCGATAGTGTTTCTCCTATCATCCTTTTGGTGGTAGTGGCCGGTGTGAGTTTCGCTCCGTCATCCTCTTGGTGGGGGGTCTGTCATCGTCATTGATGTCAGATTGGTCGCTAGTGTTTGTCCTATCATCCTTTTGGTGGTAGTGGCCGGTGTGAGTTTCGCTCTGTCATCCTTTTGGTGGAAGGTCTGTCATCGTGATTGATGTCAGATTGTGCGACGGTGTTTGTCCTATCATCCTTTTGGTGGTAGTGGCTGGTATGAGTTTTGCTCCGTCATCCTTTTGGTGGGGGGTCTGTCATCTGGATTGCTGTCTAATTTTGAGATAGTGTTTGTCCTATCATCCTTTTGGTGGTATTGGCCGGTGTGAGTTTCGCTCCGTCATCCTTTTGGTGGGGGGTCCTTCATCTTGATTGATGTTAGTTTGTGCGATAGTGTTTGCCCTATCATCCTTTTGGTGGTAGTGGCCGATGTGAGTTTCGCTCTGTCATCCTTTTGGTGGGGGGTCTGTTATCGTGATTGATGTCAGATTGTGCGATGGTATTTGTCCTATCATCCTTTTGGTGGTAGTGGCCGGTGAGAGTTTTGCTCCGTCATCCCTTTGGTGGGGGGTCTGTCATCTAGATTGGTGTCTGATTTTGAGATAGTGTTTGTCCTATCATCCTTTTGGTGGTATTGGCCGGTGTGAGATTCGCTCCGTCATCCTTTTGGTGGGGGGTCTGTCATCTGGATTGATGTCAGATTGTGCGATAGTGTTTGTCCTATCATCCTTTTGGTGGTAGTGACCGATGTGAGTTTTGCTCCGTCATCCTTTTAGTGAGGGGTCTGTCATCTGGATTGGTGTCAGATTGTGAGATAGTGTTTGTCCTATCATCCTTTTGGTGGTAGTGGCCGGTGTGAGTTTTGCTCTTTCATCCTTTTTGTGGGGGGTCTGTCATCTGGATTGATGTTAGATTGTGCGATAGTGTTTGTGCTAACATCCTTTTGGTGGTAGTGATCGGTGTGAGTTTCGCTCTGTCATCCTTTTTGTGGGGGGTCTGTCATCTTGTTGGTGTCATATTGTGCGATAGTGTTTGTCCTATCATCCTTTTGGTTGTAGTGGCCGGTGTGAGTTTCGCTCCGTCATCCTCTTGGTGGGGGGGTCTGTCATCGTAATTGATGTCAGATTGTTCGCTAGTGTTTGTCCTATCATCCTTTTGGTGGTAGTGGTCGTTGTGAGTTTCGCTCCGTCATCCTTTTGGTGGGGGGTCTGTCATCTTGTTGGTGTCAGATTGTGCAATAGTGTTTGTCCTATCATCCTTTTGGTGGTAGTGGCCGGTGTGAGTTTCGCTCCGTCATCCTCTTGGTGGGGGGTCTGTCATCGTAATTGATCTCAGATTGGTGGCTAGTGTTTGTCCTATCATCCTTTTGGTGGTAGTGACCGGTGTGAGTTTCACTCAGTCATCCTTTTGCTTGAAGGTCTGTCAATGTGATTGATGTCTGATTGTACGACGGTGTTTGACCTATCATCCTTTTGGTGGTAGTGGCCGGTGTGAGTTTTGCTCCGTCATCCTTTTGGTGGGGGGTCTGTCATCTGGATTGGTGTCTGATTTTGAGATAGTGTTTGTCCTATCATCCTTTTAGTGGTATTGGCCGGTGTGAGTTTCGCTCCGTCATCCTTTTAGTGGGGGGTCCTTCATCTGGATTGATGTCAGTTTGTGCGATAGTGTTTGTCCTATCATCCTTTTGGTGGTAGTGGTCGGTGTGACTTTTGCTCTGTCATCCTTTTGGTGTGGGGTCTGTCATCTGGATTGATGTCAGATTGTGCCATAGTGTTTGTGCTATCATCCTTTTGGTTGTATTGGTCGGTGTGAGTTTCGCTCTGTCATCCATTTGGTGGGAAGTCTGTCATCTTGTTGGTGTCAGATTGTGCGATAGTGTTTGTCCTATCATCCTTTTGGTGGTAGTGGCTGGTGTGAGTTTCGCTCCGTCATCCTCTTGGTGGGGGGTCTGTCATTGTAATTCATGTCAGATTGTTCGCTAGTGTTTCTCCTATCATCCTTTTGGTGGTAGTGGTCGGTGTGAGTTTCGCTCCATCATCCTTTTGGTGGGGGGTCTGTCATCTGGATTGGTGTCAGATTGTGAGATAGTGTTTGTCCTATCATCCTTTTGGTGGTAGTGGCCGGTGTGAGTTTTGCTCTGTCATCCTTTTGGTGGGGGGTCTGTCATCTGGATTGAGGTCAGATTGTGCGATAGTGTTTGTGCTGTCATCCTTCTGGTGGTAGTGGTCGGTGTGAGTTTTGCTCCGTCATCCTTTTGGTCGGGGGTCTGTCATCTTGTTGGTGTCATATTGTGCGATAGTGTTTGTCCTATCATCCTTTTGGTAGTAGTGGACGGTGTGAGTTTCGCTCGGTCATCCTCTTGGTGGGGGGTTTGTCTTCATAATTGATGTCAGATTGTTCGCTAGTGTTTGTCCTATCATCCTTTTGGTGGTAGTGGCCGGTGTGAGTTTCGCTCCGTCATCCTTTTGGTGGAAGGTCTGTCACCGTGATTGATGTCAGATTGTGCGACGGTGTTTGTCCTATCATCCTTTTGGTGGTAGTGGCCGGTGAGAGTTTTGCTCCGTCATCCTTTTGATGGGGGGTCTGTCATCTGGATTGGTATCTGATTTTGAGATAGTGTTTGTCCTATAATCCTTTTGGTGGTATTGGCCGGTGTGAGTTTCGCTCCGTCATCCTTTTGGTGGGGGGTCTGTCATCTGGGCTGATGTTAGTTTGTGTGATAGTGTTTGTCCTATCATCCTTTTGGTGGTAGTGGCGGTGTGAGTTTCGCTCCGTCATCCTTTTGGTGGGGGGTCTGTCATCGTGATTGATGTCAGATTGTGCGATGGTGTTTTTCCTATCATCCTTTTGGTGGTAGTGGCCGGTGTGAGTTTTTCTCCGTCATCCTTTTGGTGGGGGGTCTGTCATCTGGATTGGTGTCAGATTGTGAGATAGTGTTTGTCCTATCATCCTTTTGGTGGTATTGGCCGGTGTGAGATTCGCTCCGTCATCCTATTGGTGGGGGGTCTGTCATCTGGATTGATGTCAGATTGTGCGATAGTGTTTGTCCAATCATCCTTTTGGTGGTAGTGGCTGGTGTGAGTTTCGCTCTGTCATCCTTTTGGTGGGGGGTCTGTCATCTGGATTGATGTCAGATTGTGCGATAGTGTTTGTGCTATCATCCTTTTGGTGGTAGTGGTCGGTGTGAGTTTCGCTCTGTCATCCTTTTGGTAGGGGGTCTGTCATCTTGTTGGTGTCAATTGTGCGATAGTGTTTGTCCTATCATCCTTTTGGTGGTAGTGGCCGGTGTGAGTTTCGCTCCGTCATCCTCTTGGTGGGGGGTCTGTCATCGTTATTGATGTCAGATTGTTCGCTAGTGTTTGTCCTATCATCCTTTTGGTGGTAATGGTCGTTGTGAGTTTCGCTCCGTCATTCTTTTGGTGGGGGGTCTGTCATCTTGTTGGTTTCAGATTGTGCGATAATGTTTCTCCTATCATCTTTTTGGTTGTAGTGGCCGGTGTGAGTTTCGCTCCGTCATCCTATTGGTGGGGGGTCTATCCTCGTAATTAATGTCAGATTGGTCGCTAGTGTTTGTCCTATCATCCTTTTGGTGGTAGTGGCCGGTGTGAGTTTTGCTCCGTCATCCTTTTGGTGGGGGGTCTGTCATCTGGGCTGATGTTAGTTTGTGTGATAGTGTTTGTCCTATCATCCTTTTGGTGGTAGTGGCGGTGTGAGTTTCGCTCCGTCATCCTTTTGGTGGGGGGTCTGTCATCGTGATTGATGTCAGATTGTGCGATGGTGTTTTTCCTATCATCCTTTTGGTGGTAGTGGCCGGTGTGAGTTTTGCTCCGTCATCCTTTTGGTGGGGGGTCTGTCATCTGGATTGGTGTCAGATTGTGAGATAGTGTTTGTCCTATCATCCTTTTGGTGGTATTGGCCGGTGTGAGATTCGCTCCGTCATCCTTTTGGTGGGGGGTCTGTCATCTGGATTGATGTCAGATTGTGCGATAGTGTTTGTCCTATCATCCTTTTGGTGGTAGTGGCCGATATGAGTTTCGCTCCGTCATCCTTTTGGTGAGGGGTCTGTCATCTGGATTGGTGTCAGATTGTGAGATAGTGTTTGTGCTAACATCCTTTTGGTGGTAGTGGTCGGTGTGAGTTTCGCTCGGTCATCCTTTTTTGGGGGGTCTGTCATCTTGTTGGTGTCATATTGTGCGATAGTGTTTGTCCTATCATCCTTTTGGTGGTAGTGGCCGGTGTGAGTTTTGCTCCGTCATCCTTTTGGTGGGGGGTCTGTCATCTGGATTGATGTCAGATTGTGCGATAGTGTTTGTCCTATCATCCTTTTGGTGGTAGTGGCCGATATGAGTTTCGCTCCGTCATCCTTTTGGTGAGGGGTCTGTCATCTGGATTGGTGTCAGATTGTGAGATAGTGTTTGTGCTAAAATCCTTTTGGTGGTAGTGGTCGGTGTGAGTTTCGCTCGGTCATCCTTTTTTGGGGGGTCTGTCATCTTGTTGGTGTCATATTGTGCGATAGTGTTTGTCCTATCATCCTTTTGGTGGTAGTGGCCGGTGTGAGTTTCGCTCCGTCATCCTTTTGGTGGGGGGTCTGTCATCTGGGCTGATGTTAGTTTGTGTGATAGTGTTTGTCCTATCATCCTTTTGGTGGTAGTGGCGGTGTGAGTTTCGCTCCGTCATCCTTTTGGTGGGGGGTCTGTCATCGTGATTGATGTCAGATTGTGCGATGGTGTTTTTCCTATCATCCTTTTGGTGGTAGTGGCCGGTGTGAGTTTTGCTCCGTCATCCTTTTGGTGGGGGGTCTGTCATCTGGATTGGTGTCAGATTGTGAGATAGTGTTTGTCCTATCATCCTTTTGGTGGTATTGGCCGGTGTGAGATTCGCTCCGTCATCCTTTTGGTGGGGGGTCTGTCATCTGGATTGATGTCAGATTGTGCGATAGTGTTTGTCCTATCATCCTTTTGGTGGTAGTGGCCGGTGTGAGTTTTGCTCTGTCATCCTTTTGGTGGGGGGTCTGTCATCTGGATTGATGTCAGATTGTGCGATAGTGTTTGTGCTAACAACCTTTTGGTGGTAGTGGTCGGTGTGAGTTTCGCTCGGTCATCCTTTTTTGGGGGGTCTGTCATCTTGTTGGTGTCATATTGTGCGATAGTGTTTGTCCTATCATCCTTTTGGTGGTAGTGGCCGGTGTGAGTTTTGCTCCGTCATCCTTTTGGTGGGGGGTCTATCATCTTGTTGGTGTCAGATTGTGCGATAGTGTTTGTCCTATCATCCTTTTGGTGGTAGTGGCCGGTGTGAGTTTCACTCCGTCGTCCTCTTGGTGGGGGGTCTGTAATCGTAATTGATGTCAGATGGGTCGCTAGTGTTTGTCCTATCATCCTTTTGGTGGTAGTGGCTGGTGTGAGTTTCGCTCTGTCATCCTTTTGGTGGAAGGTCTGTCAATGTGATTGATGTCTGATTGTTCGACGGTGTTTGACCTATCATCCTTTTGGTGGTAGTGCCCGGTGTGAGTTTTGCTCCGTCATCCTTTTGGTGGGGGGTCTGTCATCTGGATTGGTGTCTGATTTTGAGATAGTGTTTGTCCTATCATCCTTTTGGTGGTATTGGTCGGTGTGAGTTTCGCTCCGTCATCCTTTTGGTGGGGGGTCCTTCATCTGGATTGATGTCAGTTTGTGCAATAGTGTTTGTCCTATCATCCTTTTGGTGGTAGTGGCCGGTGTGACTTTTGCTCTGTCATCCTGTTGGTGTGGGGTCTGTCATCTGGATTGATGTCAGATTGTGCCATAGTGTTTGTGCTATCATCCTTTTGGTGGTATTGGTCGGTGTGGGTTTCGCTCTGTCATCCTTTTGATGGGCAATCTGTCATCTTGTTGGTGTCAGATTGTGCGATAGTGTTTGTCCTATCATCCTTTTGGTGGTAGTGGCTGGTGTGAGTTTTGCTCCGTCATCCTCTTGGTGGGGGTCTGTCATTGTAATTCATGTCAGATTGTTCGCTAGTGTTTCTCCTATCATCCTTTTGGTGGTAGTGGTCGGTGTGAGTTTCGCTTCGTCATCCTTTTGGTGGGGGGTCTGTCATCTGGATTGGTGTCAGATTGTGAGATATTGTTTGTCCTATCATCCTTTTGGTGGTAGTGGCCGGTGTGAGTTTTACTCTGTCATCCTTTTGGTGGGGGGGTCTGTCATCTGGATTGATGTCAGATTGTGCGGTAGTGTTTGTGCTATCATCCTTCTGGTGGTAGTGGTCGGTGTGAGTTTTGCTCCGTCATCCTTTTGGTGGGGGGTCTGTCATCTGGGCTGATGTTAGTTTGTGTGATAGTGTTTGTCCTATCATCCTTTTGGTGGTAGTGGCGGTGTGAGTTTCGCTCCGTCATCCTTTTGGTGGGGGGTCTGTCATCGTGATTGATGTCAGATTGTGCGATGGTGTTTTTCCTATCATCCTTTTGGTGGTAGTGGCCGGTGTGAGTTTTTCTCCGTCATCCTTTTGGTGGGGGGTCTGTCATCTGGATTGGTGTCAGATTGTGAGATAGTGTTTGTCCTATCATCCTTTTGGTGGTATTGGCCGGTGTGAGATTCGCTCCGTCATCCTATTGGTGGGGGGTCTGTCATCTGGATTGATGTCAGATTGTGCGATAGTGTTTGTCCAATCATCCTTTTGGTGGTAGTGGCTGGTGTGAGTTTCGCTCTGTCATCCTTTTGGTGGGGGGTCTGTCATCTGGATTGATGTCAGATTGTGCGATAGTGTTTGTGCTATCATCCTTTTGGTGGTAGTGGTCGGTGTGAGTTTCGCTCTGTCATCCTTTTGGTAGGGGGTCTGTCATCTTGTTGGTGTCAATTGTGCGATAGTGTTTGTCCTATCATCCTTTTGGTGGTAGTGGCCGGTGTGAGTTTCGCTCCGTCATCCTCTTGGTGGGGGGTCTGTCATCGTTATTGATGTCAGATTGTTCGCTAGTGTTTGTCCTATCATCCTTTTGGTGGTAATGGTCGTTGTGAGTTTCGCTCCGTCATTCTTTTGGTGGGGGGTCTGTCATCTTGTTGGTTTCAGATTGTGCGATAATGTTTCTCCTATCATCTTTTTGGTTGTAGTGGCCGGTGTGAGTTTCGCTCCGTCATCCTATTGGTGGGGGGTCTATCCTCGTAATTAATGTCAGATTGGTCGCTAGTGTTTGTCCTATCATCCTTTTGGTGGTAGTGGCCGGTGTGAGTTTTGCTCCGTCATCCTTTTGGTGGGGGGTCTGTCATCTGGGCTGATGTTAGTTTGTGTGATAGTGTTTGTCCTATCATCCTTTTGGTGGTAGTGGCGGTGTGAGTTTCGCTCCGTCATCCTTTTGGTGGGGGGTCTGTCATCGTGATTGATGTCAGATTGTGCGATGGTGTTTTTCCTATCATCCTTTTGGTGGTAGTGGCCGGTGTGAGTTTTGCTCCGTCATCCTTTTGGTGGGGGGTCTGTCATCTGGATTGGTGTCAGATTGTGAGATAGTGTTTGTCCTATCATCCTTTTGGTGGTATTGGCCGGTGTGAGATTCGCTCCGTCATCCTTTTGGTGGGGGGTCTGTCATCTGGATTGATGTCAGATTGTGCGATAGTGTTTGTCCTATCATCCTTTTGGTGGTAGTGGCCGATATGAGTT
Source organism: Lathyrus sativus (assembly GCA_963859935.3). Lineage (NCBI taxonomy): Eukaryota > Viridiplantae > Streptophyta > Magnoliopsida > Fabales > Fabaceae > Lathyrus > Lathyrus sativus. The sequence continues at coordinate 108,731 of CAWUDS030002065.1, read as the reverse complement.
TCGCTCCGTCATCCTTTTGGTGAGGGGTCTGTCATCTGGATTGGTGTCAGATTGTGAGATAGTGTTTGTGCTAACATCCTTTTGGTGGTAGTGGTCGGTGTGAGTTTCGCTCGGTCATCCTTTTTTGGGGGGTCTGTCATCTTGTTGGTGTCATATTGTGCGATAGTGTTTGTCCTATCATCCTTTTGGTGGTAGTGGCCGGTGTGAGTTTTGCTCCGTCATCCTTTTGGTGGGGGGTCTGTCATCTGGATTGATGTCAGATTGTGCGATAGTGTTTGTCCTATCATCCTTTTGGTGGTAGTGGCCGATATGAGTTTCGCTCCGTCATCCTTTTGGTGAGGGGTCTGTCATCTGGATTGGTGTCAGATTGTGAGATAGTGTTTGTGCTAACATCCTTTTGGTGGTAGTGGTCGGTGTGAGTTTCGCTCGGTCATCCTTTTTTGGGGGGTCTGTCATCTTGTTGGTGTCATATTGTGCGATAGTGTTTGTCCTATCATCCTTTTGGTGGTAGTGGCCGGTGTGAGTTTCGCTCCGTCATCCTTTTGGTGGGGGGTCTGTCATCTGGGCTGATGTTAGTTTGTGTGATAGTGTTTGTCCTATCATCCTTTTGGTGGTAGTGGCGGTGTGAGTTTCGCTCCGTCATCCTTTTGGTGGGGGGTCTGTCATCGTGATTGATGTCAGATTGTGCGATGGTGTTTTTCCTATCATCCTTTTGGTGGTAGTGGCCGGTGTGAGTTTTGCTCCGTCATCCTTTTGGTGGGGGGTCTGTCATCTGGATTGGTGTCAGATTGTGAGATAGTGTTTGTCCTATCATCCTTTTGGTGGTATTGGCCGGTGTGAGATTCGCTCCGTCATCCTTTTGGTGGGGGGTCTGTCATCTGGATTGATGTCAGATTGTGCGATAGTGTTTGTCCTATCATCCTTTTGGTGGTAGTGGCCGGTGTGAGTTTTGCTCTGTCATCCTTTTGGTGGGGGGTCTGTCATCTGGATTGATGTCAGATTGTGCGATAGTGTTTGTGCTAACAACCTTTTGGTGGTAGTGGTCGGTGTGAGTTTCGCTCGGTCATCCTTTTTTGGGGGGTCTGTCATCTTGTTGGTGTCATATTGTGCGATAGTGTTTGTCCTATCATCCTTTTGGTGGTAGTGGCCGGTGTGAGTTTTGCTCCGTCATCCTTTTGGTGGGGGGTCTATCATCTTGTTGGTGTCAGATTGTGCGATAGTGTTTGTCCTATCATCCTTTTGGTGGTAGTGGCCGGTGTGAGTTTCACTCCGTCGTCCTCTTGGTGGGGGGTCTGTAATCGTAATTGATGTCAGATGGGTCGCTAGTGTTTGTCCTATCATCCTTTTGGTGGTAGTGGCTGGTGTGAGTTTCGCTCTGTCATCCTTTTGGTGGAAGGTCTGTCAATGTGATTGATGTCTGATTGTTCGACGGTGTTTGACCTATCATCCTTTTGGTGGTAGTGCCCGGTGTGAGTTTTGCTCCGTCATCCTTTTGGTGGGGGGTCTGTCATCTGGATTGGTGTCTGATTTTGAGATAGTGTTTGTCCTATCATCCTTTTGGTGGTATTGGTCGGTGTGAGTTTCGCTCCGTCATCCTTTTGGTGGGGGGTCCTTCATCTGGATTGATGTCAGTTTGTGCAATAGTGTTTGTCCTATCATCCTTTTGGTGGTAGTGGCCGGTGTGACTTTTGCTCTGTCATCCTGTTGGTGTGGGGTCTGTCATCTGGATTGATGTCAGATTGTGCCATAGTGTTTGTGCTATCATCCTTTTGGTGGTATTGGTCGGTGTGGGTTTCGCTCTGTCATCCTTTTGATGGGCAATCTGTCATCTTGTTGGTGTCAGATTGTGCTATAGTGTTTGTCCTATCATCCTTTTGGTGGTAGTGGCTGGTGTGAGTTTTGCTCCGTCATCCTCTTGGTGGGGGTCTGTCATTGTAATTCATGTCAGATTGTTCGCTAGTGTTTCTCCTATCATCCTTTTGGTGGTAGTGGTCGGTGTGAGTTTCGCTTCGTCATCCTTTTGGTGGGGGGTCTGTCATCTGGATTGGTGTCAGATTGTGAGATATTGTTTGTCCTATCATCCTTTTGGTGGTAGTGGCCGGTGTGAGTTTTACTCTGTCATCCTTTTGGTGGGGGGGTCTGTCATCTGGATTGATGTCAGATTGTGCGGTAGTGTTTGTGCTATCATCCTTCTGGTGGTAGTGGTCGGTGTGAGTTTTGCTCCGTCATCCTTTTGGTCGGGGGTCTGTCATCTTGTTGGTGTCATATTGTGCGATAGTGTTTGTCCTATCATCCTTTTGGTAGTAGTGGCCGGTGTGAGTTTCGCTCGGTCATCCTCTTGGTGGGGGGTCTGTCTTCGTAATTGATGTCAGATTGTTCGCTAGTGTTTGTCCTATCATCCTTTTGGTGGTAGTGGCCGGTGTGAGTTTCGCTCCGTCATCCTTTTGGTGGAAGGTCTGTCATCGTGATTGATGTCAGATTGTGCGAGGGTGTTTGTCCTATCATCCTTTTGGTGGTAGTGGCCAGTGAGAGTTTTGCTCCGTCATCCTTTTGGTGGGGGGTCTGTCATCTGGATTGGTGTCTGATTTTGAGATAGTGTTTGTCCTATAATCCTTTTGGTGGTATTGGCCGGTGTGAGTTTGGCTCCGTCATCCTTTTGGTGGGGGGTCTGTCATCTGGGCTGATGTTAGTTTGTGTGATAGTGTTTGTCCTATCATCCTTTTGGTGGTAGTGGCGGTGTGAGTTTCGCTCCGTCATCCTTTTGGTGGGGGGTCTGTCATCGTGATTGATGTCAGATTGTGCGATGGTGTTTTTCCTATCATCCTTTTGGTGGTAGTGGCCGGTGTGAGTTTTGCTCCGTCATCCTTTTGGTGGGGGGTCTGTCATCTGGATTGGTGTCAGATTGTGAGATAGTGTTTGTCCTATCATCCTTTTGGTGGTATTGGTCGGTGTGAGATTCGCTCCGTCATCCTTTTGGTGGGGGGTCTGTCATCTGGATTGATGTCAGATTGTGCGATAGTGTTTGTCCTATCATCCTTTTGGTGGTAGTGGCCGATATGAGTTTCGCTCCGTCATCCTTTTGGTGAGGGGTCTGTCATCTGGATTGGTGTCAGATTGTGAGATAGTGTTTGTCCTATCATCCTTTTGGTGGTAGTGGCCGGTGTGAGTTTTGCTCTGTCATCCTTTTGGTGGGGGGTCTGTCATCTGGATTGATGTCAGATTGTGCGATAGTGTTTGTGCTATCATCCTTTTGGTGGTAGTGGTCGGTGTGAGTTTCGCTCTGTCATCCTTTTGGTAGGGGGTCTGTCATCTTGTTGGTGTCATATTGTGCGATAGTGTTTGTCCTATCATCCTTTTGGTGGTAGTGGCCGGTGTGAGTTTCGCTCCGTCATCCTCTTGGTGGGGGGTCTGTCATTGTTATTGATGTCAGATTGTTCGCTAGAGTTTGTCCTATCATCCTTTTGGTGGTAGTGGTCGTTGTGAGTTTCGCTCCGTCATCCTTTTGGTGGGGGGTCTGTCATCTTGTTGGTGTCAGACTGTGTGATAATGTTTCTCCTATCATCCTTTTGGTGGTAGTGGCCGGTGTGATTTTCGCTCCGTCATCCTATTGGTGGGGGGTCTATCCTCGTAATTGATGTCAGATTGGTCGCTAGTGTTTGTCTTATCATCCTTTTGGTGGTAGTGGCCGGTGTGAGTTTCGCTCTGTCATCCTTTTGGTGGAAGGTCTGTCATCGTGATTGATGTCAGATTGTGCGACGGTGTTTGTCCTATCATCCTTTTGGTGGTAGTGGCCGGTGTGAGTTTTGCTCCGTCATCCTTTTGGTGGGGGGTCTGTCATCTGGATTGGTGTCTGATTTTGAGATAGTGTTTGTCCTATCATCCTTTTGGTGGTATTGGCCGGTGTGAGTTTCGCTCCGTCATCCTTTTGGTGGGGGGTCCTTCATCTTGATTGATGTTAGTTTGTGCGATAGTGTTTGTCCTATCATCCTTTTGGTGGTAGTGGCCGATGTGAGTTTCGCTCTGTCATCCTTTTGGTGGGGGGTCTGTCATCGTGATTGATGTCAGATTGTGCGATGGTATTTGTCCTATCATCCTTTTGGTGGTAGTGGCCGGTGAGAGTTTTGCTCCGTCATCCTTTTGGTGGGGGGTCTGTCATCTAGATTGGTGTCTGATTTTGAGATAGTGTTTGTCCTATCATCCTTTTGGTGGTATTGGCTGGTGTGAGATTCGCTCCATTATCCTTTTGGTGGGGGGTCTGTCATCTGGATTGATGTCAGATTGTGCGATAGTGTTTGTCCTATCATCCTTTTGGTGGTAGTGGCCGATGTGAGTTTTGCTCCGTCATCCTTTTAGTGAGGGGTCTGTCATCTGGATTGGTGTCAGATTGTGAGATAGTGTTTGTCCTATCATCCTTTTGGTGGTAGTGGCCGGTGTGAGTTTTGCTCTGTCATCCTTTTGGTGGGGGTCTGTCATCTGGATTGATGTCAGATTGTGCGATAGTGTTTGTGCTAACATCCTTTTGGTGGTAGTGGTCGGTGTGAGTTTCGCTCTGTCATCCTTTTTGTGGGGGGTCTGTCATCTTGTTGGTGTCATATTGTGCGATAGTGTTTGTCCTATCATCCTTTTGGTGGTAGTGGCCGGTGTGAGTTTCGCTCTGTCATCCTCTTGGTGGGGGGGTCTGTCATCGTAATTGATGTCAGGTTGTTCGCTAGTGTTTGTCCTATCATCCTTTTGGTGGTAGTGGTCGTTGTGAGTTTCGCTCCGTCATCCTTTTGGTGGGGGGTCTGTCATCTTGTTGGTGTCAGATTGTGCGATAGTGTTTGTCCTATCATCCTTTTGGTGGTAGTGGCCGGTGTGAGTTTCGCTCCGTCATCCTCTTGGTGGGGGGTCTGTAATCGTAATTGATGTCAGATGGGTCGCTAGTGTTTGTCCTATCATCCTTTTGGTGGTAGTGGCCGGTGTGAGTTTCGCTCTGTCATCCTTTTGGTGGAAGGTCTGTCAATGTGATTGATGTCTGATTGTTCGACGGTGTTTGACCTATCATCCTTTTGGTGGTAGTGGCCGGTGTGAGTTTTGCTCCGTCATCCTTTTGGTGGGGGGTCTGTCATCTGGATTGGTGTCTGATTTTGAGATAGTGTTTGTCCTATCATCCTTTTGGTGGTATTGGCCGGTGTGAGTTTCGCTCCGTCATCCTTTTGGTGGGGGGTCCTTCATCTGGATTGATGTCAGTTTGTGCGATAGTGTTTGTCCTATCATCCTTTTGGTGGTAGTGGCCGGTGTGACTTTTGCTCTGTCATCCTGTTGGTGTGGGGTCTGTCATCTGGATTGATGTCAGATTGTGCCATAGTGTTTGTGCTATCATTCTTTTGGTGGTATTGGTCGGTGTGTGTTTCGCTCTGTCATCCTTTTGGTGGGCAATCTGTCATCTTGATGGTGTCAGATTGTGCGATAGTGTTTGTCCTATCATCCTTTTGGTGGTAGTGGTTGGTGTGAGTTTCGCTCCGTCATCCTCTTGGTGGGGGGTCTGTCATTGTAATTCATGTCAGATTGTTCGCTAGTGTTTCTCCTATCATCCTTTTGGTGGTAGTGGTCGGTGTGAGTTTCGCTTCGTCATCCTTTTGGTGGGGGGTCTGTCATCTGGATTGGTGTCAGATTGTGAGATAGTGTTTGTCCTATCGTCCATTTGGTGGTAGTGGCCGATGTGAGTTTTGCTCTGTCATCCTTTTGGTGGGGGGTCTGTCATCTGGATTGATGTCAGATTGTGCGATAGTGTTTGTGCTATCATCCTTCTGGTGGTTGTGGTCGGTGTGAGTTTTGCTCCGTCATCCTTTTGGTCGGGGGTCTGTCATCTTGTTGGTGTCATATTGTGCGATAGTGTTTGTCCTATCATCCTTTTGGTAGTAGTGGCCGGTGTGAGTTTCGCTCGGTCATCCTCTTGGTGGGGGGTCTGTCTTCGTAATTGATGTCAGATTGTTCGCTAGTGTTTGTCCTGTCATCCTTTTGGTGGTAGTGGCCGGTGTGAGTTTTGCTCCGTCATCCTTTTGGTGGAAGGTCTGTCATCGTGATTGATGTCAGATTGTGCGAGGGTGTTTGTCCTATCATCCTTTTGGTGGTAGTGGCCGGTGAGAGTTTTGCTCCGTCATCCTTTTGGTGGGGGGTCTGTCATCTGGATTGGTGTCTGATTTTGAGATAGTGTTTGTCCTATCATCCTTTTGGTGGTATTGGCCGGTGTGAGTTTCGCTCCGTCATCCTTTTGGTGGGGGGTCTGTCATCTGGGCTGATGTTCGTTTTTGCGATAGTGTTTGTCCTATCATCCTTTTGGTGGTAGTGGCGGTGTGAGTTTCGCTCCGTCATCCTTTTGGTGGGGGGTCTGTCATCGTGATTGATGTCAGATTGTGCGATGGTGTTTTTCCTATCATCCTTTTGGTGGTAGTGGCCAGTGTGAGTTTTGCTCCGTCATCCTTTTGGTGGGGGGTCTGTCATCTGGATTGGTGTCAGATTGTGAGATAGTGTTTGTCCTATCATCCTTTTGGTGGTATTGGTCGGTGTGAGATTCGCTCCGTCATCCTTTTGGTGGGGGGTCTGTCATCTGGATTGATGTCAGATTGTGCGATAGTGTTTGTCCTATCATCCTTTTGGTGGTAGTGGCCGATATGAGTTTCGCTCCGTCATCCTTTTGGTGAGGGGTCTGTCATCTGGATTGGTGTCAGATTGTGAGATAGTGTTTGTCCTATCATCCTTTTGGTGGTAGTGGCCGGTGTGAGTTTTGCTCTGTCATCCTTTTGGTGGGGGGTCTGTCATCTGGATTGATGTCAGATTGTGCGATAGTGTTTGTGCTATCATCCTTTTGGTGGTAGTGGTCGGTGTGAGTTTCGCTCTGTCATCCTTTTGGTAGGGGGTCTGTCATCTTGTTGGTGTCATATTGTGCGATAGTGTTTGTCCTATCATCCTTTTGGTGGTAGTGGCCGGTGTGAGTTTCGCTCCGTCATCCTCTTGGTGGGGGGTCTGTCATTGTTATTGATGTCAGATTGTTCGCTAGAGTTTGTCCTATCATCCTTTTGGTGGTAGTGGTCGTTGTGAGTTTCGCTCCGTCATCCTTTTGGTGGGGGGTCTGTCATCTTGTTGGTGTCAGACTGTGTGATAATGTTTCTCCTATCATCCTTTTGGTGGTAGTGGCCGGTGTGATTTTCGCTCCGTCATCCTATTGGTGGGGGGTCTATCCTCGTAATTGATGTCAGATTGGTCGCTAGTGTTTGTCTTATCATCCTTTTGGTGGTAGTGGCCGGTGTGAGTTTCGCTCTGTCATCCTTTTGGTGGAAGGTCTGTCATCGTGATTGATGTCAGATTGTGCGACGGTGTTTGTCCTATCATCCTTTTGGTGGTAGTGGCCGGTGTGAGTTTTGCTCCGTCATCCTTTTGGTGGGGGGTCTGTCATCTGGATTGGTGTCTGATTTTGAGATAGTGTTTGTCCTATCATCCTTTTGGTGGTATTGGCCGGTGTGAGTTTCGCTCCGTCATCCTTTTGGTGGGGGGTCCTTCATCTTGATTGATGTTAGTTTGTGCGATAGTGTTTGTCCTATCATCCTTTTGGTGGTAGTGGCCGATGTGAGTTTCGCTCTGTCATCCTTTTGGTGGGGGGTCTGTCATCGTGATTGATGTCAGATTGTGCGATGGTATTTGTCCTATCATCCTTTTGGTGGTAGTGGCCGGTGAGAGTTTTGCTCCGTCATCCTTTTGGTGGGGGGTCTGTCATCTAGATTGGTGTCTGATTTTGAGATAGTGTTTGTCCTATCATCCTTTTGGTGGTATTGGCTGGTGTGAGATTCGCTCCATTATCCTTTTGGTGGGGGGTCTGTCATCTGGATTGATGTCAGATTGTGCGATAGTGTTTGTCCTATCATCCTTTTGGTGGTAGTGGCCGATGTGAGTTTTGCTCCGTCATCCTTTTAGTGAGGGGTCTGTCATCTGGATTGGTGTCAGATTGTGAGATAGTGTTTGTCCTATCATCCTTTTGGTGGTAGTGGCCGGTGTGAGTTTTGCTCTGTCATCCTTTTGGTGGGGGTCTGTCATCTGGATTGATGTCAGATTGTGCGATAGTGTTTGTGCTAACATCCTTTTGGTGGTAGTGGTCGGTGTGAGTTTCGCTCTGTCATCCTTTTTGTGGGGGGTCTGTCATCTTGTTGGTGTCATATTGTGCGATAGTGTTTGTCCTATCATCCTTTTGGTGGTAGTGGCCGGTGTGAGTTTCGCTCTGTCATCCTCTTGGTGGGGGGGTCTGTCATCGTAATTGATGTCAGGTTGTTCGCTAGTGTTTGTCCTATCATCCTTTTGGTGGTAGTGGTCGTTGTGAGTTTCGCTCCGTCATCCTTTTGGTGGGGGGTCTGTCATCTTGTTGGTGTCAGATTGTGCGATAGTGTTTGTCCTATCATCCTTTTGGTGGTAGTGGCCGGTGTGAGTTTCGCTCCGTCATCCTCTTGGTGGGGGGTCTGTAATCGTAATTGATGTCAGATGGGTCGCTAGTGTTTGTCCTATCATCCTTTTGGTGGTAGTGGCCGGTGTGAGTTTCGCTCTGTCATCCTTTTGGTGGAAGGTCTGTCAATGTGATTGATGTCTGATTGTTCGACGGTGTTTGACCTATCATCCTTTTGGTGGTAGTGGCCGGTGTGAGTTTTGCTCCGTCATCCTTTTGGTGGGGGGTCTGTCATCTGGATTGGTGTCTGATTTTGAGATAGTGTTTGTCCTATCATCCTTTTGGTGGTATTGGCCGGTGTGAGTTTCGCTCCGTCATCCTTTTGGTGGGGGGTCCTTCATCTGGATTGATGTCAGTTTGTGCGATAGTGTTTGTCCTATCATCCTTTTGGTGGTAGTGGCCGGTGTGACTTTTGCTCTGTCATCCTGTTGGTGTGGGGTCTGTCATCTGGATTGATGTCAGATTGTGCCATAGTGTTTGTGCTATCATTCTTTTGGTGGTATTGGTCGGTGTGTGTTTCGCTCTGTCATCCTTTTGGTGGGCAATCTGTCATCTTGATGGTGTCAGATTGTGCGATAGTGTTTGTCCTATCATCCTTTTGGTGGTAGTGGTTGGTGTGAGTTTCGCTCCGTCATCCTCTTGGTGGGGGGTCTGTCATTGTAATTCATGTCAGATTGTTCGCTAGTGTTTCTCCTATCATCCTTTTGGTGGTAGTGGTCGGTGTGAGTTTCGCTTCGTCATCCTTTTGGTGGGGGGTCTGTCATCTGGATTGGTGTCAGATTGTGAGATAGTGTTTGTCCTATCGTCCATTTGGTGGTAGTGGCCGATGTGAGTTTTGCTCTGTCATCCTTTTGGTGGGGGGTCTGTCATCTGGATTGATGTCAGATTGTGCGATAGTGTTTGTGCTATCATCCTTCTGGTGGTTGTGGTCGGTGTGAGTTTTGCTCCGTCATCCTTTTGGTCGGGGGTCTGTCATCTTGTTGGTGTCATATTGTGCGATAGTGTTTGTCCTATCATCCTTTTGGTAGTAGTGGCCGGTGTGAGTTTCGCTCGGTCATCCTCTTGGTGGGGGGTCTGTCTTCGTAATTGATGTCAGATTGTTCGCTAGTGTTTGTCCTGTCATCCTTTTGGTGGTAGTGGCCGGTGTGAGTTTTGCTCCGTCATCCTTTTGGTGGAAGGTCTGTCATCGTGATTGATGTCAGATTGTGCGAGGGTGTTTGTCCTATCATCCTTTTGGTGGTAGTGGCCGGTGAGAGTTTTGCTCCGTCATCCTTTTGGTGGGGGGTCTGTCATCTGGATTGGTGTCTGATTTTGAGATAGTGTTTGTCCTATCATCCTTTTGGTGGTATTGGCCGGTGTGAGTTTCGCTCCGTCATCCTTTTGGTGGGGGGTCTGTCATCTGGGCTGATGTTCGTTTTTGCGATAGTGTTTGTCCTATCATCCTTTTGGTGGTAGTGGCGGTGTGAGTTTCGCTCCGTCATCCTTTTGGTGGGGGGTCTGTCATCGTGATTGATGTCAGATTGTGCGATGGTGTTTTTCCTATCATCCTTTTGGTGGTAGTGGCCAGTGTGAGTTTTGCTCCGTCATCCTTTTGGTGGGGGGTCTGTCATCTGGATTGGTGTCAGATTGTGAGATAGTGTTTGTCCTATCATCCTTTTGGTGGTATTGGCCGGTGTGAGATTCGCTCCGTCATCCTTTTGGTGGGGGGTCTGTCATCTGGATTGATGTCAGATTGTGCGATAGTGTTTGTCCTATCATCCTTTTGGTGGTAGTGGCCGATATGAGTTTCGCTCCGTCATCCTTTTGGTGAGGGGTCTGTCATCTGGATTGGTGTCAGATTGTGAGATAGTGTTTGTCCTATCATCCTTTTGGTGGTAGTGGCCGGTGTGAGTTTTGCTCTGTCATCCTTTTGGTGGGGGGTCTGTCATCTGGATTGATGTCAGAGTGTGCGATAGTGTTTGTGCTATCATCCTTTTGGTGGTAGTGGTCGGTGTGAGTTTCGCTCTGTCATCCTTTTGGTAGGGGGTCTGTCATCTTGTTGGTGTCATATTGTGCGATAGTGTTTGTCCTATCATCCTTTTGGTGGTAGTGGCCGGTGTGAGTTTCGCTCCGTCATCCTCTTGGTGGGGGGTCTGTCATCGTTATTGATGTCAGATTGTTCGCTAGTGTTTGTCCTATCATCCTTTTGGTGGTAGTGGTCGTTGTGAGTTTCGCTCCGTCATCCTTTTGGTGGGGGGTCTGTCATCTTGATGGTGTCAGATTGTGCGATAATGTTTCTTCTATCATCCTTTTGGTGGTAGTGGCCGGTGTGAGTTTCGCTCCGTCATCCTATTGGTGGGGGGTCTATCCTCGTAATTGATGTCAGATTGGTCGCTAGTGTTTGTCTTATCATCCTTTTGGTGGTAGTGGCCGGTGTGAGTTTCGCTCTGTCATCCTTTTGGTGGAAGGTCTGTCATCGTGATTGATGTCAGATTGTGCGACGGTGTTTGTCCTATCATCCTTTTGGTGGTAGTGGCCGGTGTGAGTTTTGCTCCGTCATCCTTTTGGTGGGGGGTCTGTCATCTGGATTGGTGTCTGATTTTGAGATAGTGATTGTCCTATCATCCTTTTGGTGGTATTGGCCGGTGTGAGTTTCGCTCCGTCATCCTTTTGGTGGGGGGTCCTTCATCTTGATTGATGTTAGTTTGTGCGATAGTGTTTGTCCTATCATCCTTTTGGTGGTAGTGGCCGATGTGAGTTTCGCTCTGTCATCCTTTTGGTGGGGGGTCTGTCATCGTGATTGATGTCAGATTGTGCGATGGTATTTGTCCTATCATCCTTTTGGTGGTAGTGGCCGGTGAGAGTTTTGCTCCGTCATCCTTTTGGTGGGGGGTCTGTCATCTAGATTGGTGTCTGATTTTGAGATAGTGTTTTTCCTATCATCCTTTTGGTGGTATTGGCCGGTGTGAGATTCGCTCCATTATCCTTTTGGTGGGGGGTCTGTCATCTGGATTGATGTCAGATTGTGCGATAGTGTTTGTCCTATCATCCTTTTGGTGGTAGTGGCCGATGTGAGTTTTGCCCCGTCATCCTTTTAGTGAGGGGTCTGTCATCTGGATTGGTGTCAGATTGTGAGATAGAATTTGTCCTATCATCCTTTTGGTGGTAGTGGCCGGTGTGAGTTTTGCTCTGTCATCCTTTTGGTGGGGGGTCTGTCATCTGGATTGATGTCAGATTGTGCGATAGTGTTTGTGCTAACATCCTTTTGGTGGTAGTGGTCGGTGTGAGTTTCGCTCTGTCATCCTTTTTTGGGGGGTCTGTCATCTTGTTGGTGTCATATTGTGCGATAGTGTTTGTCCTATCATCCTTTTGGTGGTAGTGGCCGGTGTGAGTTTTGCTCCGTCATCCTTTTGGTGGGGGGTCTGTCATCTTGTTGGTGTCAGATTGTGCGATAGTGTTTGTCCTATCATCCTTTTGGTGGTAGTGGCCGGTGTGAGTTTCGCTCCGTCGTCCTCTTGGTGGGGGGTCTGTAATCGTAATTGATGTCAGATGGGTCGCTAGTGTTTGTCCTATCATCCTTTTGGTGGTAGTGGCCGGTGTGAGTTTCGCTCTGTCATCCTTTTGGTGGAAGGTCTGTCAATGTGATTGATGTCTGATTGTTCGACGGTGTTTGACCTATCATCCTTTTGGTGGTAGGGGCCGGTGTGAGTTTCGCTCCGTCATCCTTTTGGTGGGGGGTCCTTCATCTGGATTGATGTCAGTTTGTGCAATAGTGTTTGTCCTATCATCCTTTTGGTGGTAGTGGCCGGTGTGACTTTTGCTCTGTCATCCTGTTGGTGTGGGGTCTGTCATCTGGATTGATGTCAGATTGTGCCATAGTGTTTGTGCTATCATCCTTTTGGTGGTATTGGTCGGTGTGAGATTCGCTCTGTCATCCTTTTGATGGGCAATCTGTCATCTTGTTGGTGTCAGATTGTGCGATAGTGTTTGTCCTATCATCCTTTTGGTGGTAGTGGCTGGTGTGAGTTTTGCTCCGTCATCCTCTTGGTGGGGGTCTGTCATTGTAATTCATGTCAGATTGTTCGCTAGTGTTTCTCCTATCATCCTTTTGGTGGTAGTGGTCGGTGTGAGTTTCGCTTCGTCATCCTTTTGGTGGGGGGTCTGTCATCTGGATTGGTGTCAGATTGTGAGATAGTGTTTGTCCTATCATCCTTTTGGTGGTAGTGGCCGGTGTGAGTTTTGCTCTGTCATCCTTTTGGTGGGGGGTCTGTCATCTGGATTGATGTCAGATTGTGCGGTAGTGTTTGTGCTATCATCCTTCTGGTGGTAGTGGTCGGTGTGAGTTTTGCTCCGTCATCCTTTTGGTCGGGGGTCTGTCATCTTGTTGGTGTCATATTGTGCGATAGTGTTTGTCCTATCATCCTTTTGGTAGTAGTGGCCGGTGTGAGTTTCGCTCGGTCATCCTCTTGGTGGGGGGTCTGTCTTCGTAATTGATGTCAGATTGTTCGCTAGTGTTTGTCCTATCATCCTTTTGGTGGTAGTGGCCGGTGTGAGTTTCGCTCCGTCATCCTTTTGGTGGAAGGTCTGTCATCGTGATTGATGTCAGATTGTGCGAGGGTGTTTGTCCTATCATCCTTTTGGTGGTAGTGTCCAGTGAGAGTTTTGCTCCGTCATCCTTTTGGTGGGGGGTCTGTCATCTGGATTGGTGTCTGATTTTGAGATAGTGTTTGTCCTATAATCCTTTTGGTGGTATTGGCCGGTGTGAGTTTCGCTCCGTCATCCTCTTGGTGGGGGGTCTGTCATCGTTATTGATGTCAGATTGTTCGCTAGTGTTTGTCCTATCATCCTTTTGGTGGTAGTGGTCGTTGTGAGTTTCGCTCCGTCATCCTTTTGGTGGGGGGTCTGTCATCTTGATGGTGTCAGATTGTGCGATAATGTTTCTTCTATCATCCTTTTGGTGGTAGTGGCCGGTGTGAGTTTCGCTCCGTCATCCTATTGGTGGGGGGTCTATCCTCGTAATTGATGTCAGATTGGTCGCTAGTGTTTGTCTTATCATCCTTTTGGTGGTAGTGGCCGGTGTGAGTTTCGCTCTGTCATCCTTTTGGTGGAAGGTCTGTCATCGTGATTGATGTCAGATTGTGCGACAGTGTTTGTCCTATCATCCTTTTGGTGGTAGTGGCCGGTGTGAGTTTTGCTCCGTCATCCTTTTGGTGGGGGGTCTGTCATCTGGATTGGTGTCTGATTTTGAGATAGTGATTGTCCTATCATCCTTTTGGTGGTATTGGCCGGTGTGAGTTTCGCTCCGTCATCCTTTTGGTGGGGGGTCCTTCATCTTGATTGATGTTAGTTTGTGCGATAGTGTTTGTCCTATCATCCTTTTGGTGGTAGTGGCCGATGTGAGTTTCGCTCTGTCATCCTTTTGGTGGGGGGTCTGTCATCGTGATTGATGTCAGATTGTGCGATGGTATTTGTCCTATCATCCTTTTGGTGGTAGTGGCCGGTGAGAGTTTTGCTCCGTCATCCTTTTGGTGGGGGGTCTGTCATCTAGATTGGTGTCTGATTTTGAGATAGTGTTTTTCCTATCATCCTTTTGGTGGTATTGGCCGGTGTGAGATTCGCTCCATTATCCTTTTGGTGGGGGGTCTGTCATCTGGATTGATGTCAGATTGTGCGATAGTGTTTGTCCTATCATCCTTTTGGTGGTAGTGGCCGATGTGAGTTTTGCCCCGTCATCCTTTTAGTGAGGGGTCTGTCATCTGGATTGGTGTCAGATTGTGAGATAGAATTTGTCCTATCATCCTTTTGGTGGTAGTGGCCGGTGTGAGTTTTGCTCTGTCATCCTTTTGGTGGGGGGTCTGTCATCTGGATTGATGTCAGATTGTGCGATAGTGTTTGTGCTAACATCCTTTTGGTGGTAGTGGTCGGTGTGAGTTTCGCTCTGTCATCCTTTTTTGGGGGGTCTGTCATCTTGTTGGTGTCATATTGTGCGATAGTGTTTGTCCTATCATCCTTTTGGTGGTAGTGGCCGGTGTGAGTTTTGCTCCGTCATCCTTTTGGTGGGGGGTCTGTCATCTTGTTGGTGTCAGATTGTGCGATAGTGTTTGTCCTATCATCCTTTTGGTGGTAGTGGCCGGTGTGAGTTTCGCTCCGTCGTCCTCTTGGTGGGGGGTCTGTAATCGTAATTGATGTCAGATGGGTCGCTAGTGTTTGTCCTATCATCCTTTTGGTGGTAGTGGCCGGTGTGAGTTTCGCTCTGTCATCCTTTTGGTGGAAGGTCTGTCAATGTGATTGATGTCTGATTGTTCGACGGTGTTTGACCTATCATCCTTTTGGTGGTAGGGGCCGGTGTGAGTTTCGCTCCGTCATCCTTTTGGTGGGGGGTCCTTCATCTGGATTGATGTCAGTTTGTGCAATAGTGTTTGTCCTATCATCCTTTTGGTGGTAGTGGCCGGTGTGACTTTTGCTCTGTCATCCTGTTGGTGTGGGGTCTGTCATCTGGATTGATGTCAGATTGTGCCATAGTGTTTGTGCTATCATCCTTTTGGTGGTATTGGTCGGTGTGAGTTTCGCTCTGTCATCCTTTTGATGGGCAATCTGTCATCTTGTTGGTGTCAGATTGTGCGATAGTGTTTGTCCTATCATCCTTTTGGTGGTAGTGGCTGGTGTGAGTTTTGCTCCGTCATCCTCTTGGTGGGGGTCTGTCATTGTAATTCATGTCAGATTGTTCGCTAGTGTTTCTCCTATCATCCTTTTGGTGGTAGTGGTCGGTGTGAGTTTCGCTTCGTCATCCTTTTGGTGGGGGGTCTGTCATCTGGATTGGTGTCAGATTGTGAGATAGTGTTTGTCCTATCATCCTTTTGGTGGTAGTGGCCGGTGTGAGTTTTGCTCTGTCATCCTTTTGGTGGGGGGTCTGTCATCTGGATTGATGTCAGATTGTGCGGTAGTGTTTGTGCTATCATCCTTCTGGTGGTAGTGGTCGGTGTGAGTTTTGCTCCGTCATCCTTTTGGTCGGGGGTCTGTCATCTTGTTGGTGTCATATTGTGCGATAGTGTTTGTCCTATCATCCTTTTGGTAGTAGTGGCCGGTGTGAGTTTCGCTCGGTCATCCTCTTGGTGGGGGGTCTGTCTTCGTAATTGATGTCAGATTGTTCGCTAGTGTTTGTCCTATCATCCTTTTGGTGGTAGTGGCCGGTGTGAGTTTCGCTCCGTCATCCTTTTGGTGGAAGGTCTGTCATCGTGATTGATGTCAGATTGTGCGAGGGTGTTTGTCCTATCATCCTTTTGGTGGTAGTGTCCAGTGAGAGTTTTGCTCCGTCATCCTTTTGGTGGGGGGTCTGTCATCTGGATTGGTGTCTGATTTTGAGATAGTGTTTGTCCTATAATCCTTTTGGTGGTATTGGCCGGTGTGAGTTTCGCTCCGTCATCCTTTTGGTGGGGGGTCTGTCATCTGGGCTGATGTTAGTTTGTGTGATAGTGTTTGTCCTATCATCCTTTTGGTGGTAGTGGCGGTGTGAGTTTCGCTCCGTCATCCTTTTGGTGGGGGGTCTGTCATCGTGATTGATGTCAGATTGTGCGATGGTGTTTTTCCTATCATCCTTTTGGTGGTAGTGGCCGGTGTGAGTTTTGCTCCGTCATCCTTTTGGTGGGGGGTCTGTCATCTGGATTGGTGTCAGATTGTGAGATAGTGTTTGTCCTATCATCCTTTTGGTGGTATTGGCCGGTGTGAGATTCGCTCTGTCATCCTTTTGGTGGGGGGTCTGTCATCTGGATTGATGTCAGATTGTGCGATAGTGTTTGTCCTATCATCCTTTTGGTGGTAATGGCCGATATGAGTTTCGCTCCGTCATCCTTTTGGTGAGGGGTTTGTCATCTGGATTGGTGTCAGATTGTGAGATAGTGTTTGTCCTATCATCCTTTTGGTGGTATTGGCCGGTGTGAGATTCGCTCCGTCATCCTTTTGGTGGGGGGTCTGTCATCTGGATTGATGTCAGATTGTGCGATAGTGTTTGTCCTATCATCCTTTTGGTGGTAGTGGCCGATATGAGTTTCGCTCCGTCATCCTTTTGGTGAGGGGTCTGTCATCTGGATTGGTGTCAGATTGTGAGATAGTGTTTGTCCTATCATCCTTTTGGTGGTAGTGGCCGGTGTGAGTTTTGCTCTGTCATCCTTTTGGTGGGGGGTCTGTCATCTGGATTGATGTCAGATTGTGCGATAGTGTTTGTGCTATCATCCTTTTGGTGGTAGTGGTCGGTGTGAGTTTCGCTCTGTCATCCTTTTGGTAGGGGGTCTGTCATCTTGTTGGTGTCATATTGTGCGATAGTGTTTGTCCTATCATCCTTTTGGTGGTAGTGGCCGGTGTGAGTTTCGCTCCGTCATCCTCTTGGTGGGGGGTCTGTCATTGTTATTGATGTCAGATTGTTCGCTAGAGTTTGTCCTATCATCCTTTTGGTGGTAGTGGTCGTTGTGAGTTTCGCTCCGTCATCCTTTTGGTGGGGGGTCTGTCATCTTGTTGGTGTCAGACTGTGTGATAATGTTTCTCCTATCATCCTTTTGGTGGTAGTGGCCGGTGTGAGTTTCGCTCCGTCATCCTATTGGTGGGGGGTCTATCCTCGTAATTGATGTCAGATTGGTCGCTAGTGTTTGTCTTATCATCCTTTTGGTGGTAGTGGCCGGTGTGAGTTTCGCTCTGTCATCCTTTTGGTGGAAGGTCTGTCATCGTGATTGATGTCAGATTGTGCGACGGTGTTTGTCCTATCATCCTTTTGGTGGTAGTGGCCGGTGTGAGTTTTGCTCCGTCATCCTTTTGGTGGGGGGTCTGTCATCTGGATTGGTGTCTGATTTTGAGATAGTGTTTGTCCTATCATCCTTTTGGTGGTATTGGCCGGTGTGAGTTTCGCTCCGTCATCCTTTTGGTGGGGGGTCCTTCATCTTGATTGATGTTAGTTTGTGCGATAGTGTTTGTCCTATCATCCTTTTGGTGGTAGTGGCCGATGTGAGTTTCGCTCTGTCATCCTTTTGGTGGGGGGTCTGTCATCGTGATTGATGTCAGATTGTGCGATGGTATTTGTCCTATCATCCTTTTGGTGGTAGTGGCCGGTGAGAGTTTTGCTCCGTCATCCTTTTGGTGGGGGGTCTGTCATCTAGATTGGTGTCTGATTTTGAGATAGTGTTTGTCCTATAATCCTTTTGGTGGTATTGGCCGGTGTGAGATTCGCTCCATTATCCTTTTGGTGGGGGGTCTGTCATCTGGATTGATGTCAGATTGTGCGATAGTGTTTGTCCTATCATCCTTTTGGTGGTAGTGGCCGATGTGAGTTTTGCTCCGTCATCCTTTTAGTGAGGGGTCTGTCATCTGGATTGGTGTCAGATTGTGAGATAGTGTTTGTCCTATCATCCTTTTGGTGGTAGTGGCCGGTGTGAGTTTTGCTCTGTCATCCTTTTGGTGGGGGTCTGTCATCTGGATTGATGTCAGATTGTGCGATAGTGTTTGTGCTAACATCCTTTTGGTGGTAGTGGTCGGTGTGAGTTTCGCTCTGTCATCCTTTTTGTGGGGGGTCTGTCATCTTGTTGGTGTCATATTGTGCGATAGTGTTTGTCCTATCATCCTTTTGGTGGTAGTGGCCGGTGTGAATTTCGCTCTGTCATCCTCTTGGTGGGGGGGGTCTGTCATCGTAATTGATGTCAGGTTGTTCGCTAGTGTTTGTCCTATCATCCTTTTGGTTGTAGTGGTCGTTGTGAGTTTCGCTCCGTCATCCTTTTGGTGGGGGGTCTGTCATCTTGTTGGTGTCAGATTGTGCGATAGTGTTTGTCCTATCATCCTTTTGGTGGTAGTGGCCGGTGTGAGTTTCGCTCCGTCATCCTCTTGGTGGGGGGTCTGTAATCGTAATTGATGTCAGATGGGTCGCTAGTGTTTGTCCTATCATCCTTTTGGTGGTAGTGGCCGGTGTGAGTTTCGCTCTGTCATCCTTTTGGTGGAAGGTCTGTCAATGTGATTGCTGTCTGATTGTTCGACGGTGTTTGACCTATCATCCTTTTGGTGGTAGTGGCTGGTGTGAGTTTTGCTCCGTCATCCTTTTGGTGGGGGGTCTGTCATCTGGATTGGTGTCTGATTTTGAGATAGTGTTTGTCCTATCATCCTTTTGGTGGTATTGGCCGGTGTGAGTTTCGCTCCGTCATCCTTTTGGTGGGGGGTCCTTCATCTGGATTGATGTCAGTTTGTGCGATAGTGTTTGTCCTATCATCCTTTTGGTGGTAGTGGCCGGTGTGACTTTTGCTCTGTCATCCTGTTGGTGTGGGGTCTGTCATCTGGATTGATGTCAGATTGTGCCATAGTGTTTGTGCTATCATTCTTTTGGTGGTATTGGTCGGTGTGTGTTTCGCTCTGTCATCCTTTTGGTGGGCAATCTGTCATCTTGATGGTGTCAGATTGTGCGATAGTGTTTGTCCTATCATCCTTTTGGTGGTAGTGGCTGGTGTGAGTTTCGCTCCGTCATCCTCTTGGTGGGGGGTCTGTCATTGTAATTCATGTCAGATTGTTCGCTAGTGTTTCTCCTATCATCCTTTTGGTGGTAGTGGTCGGTGTGAGTTTCGCTTCGTCATCCTTTTGGTGGGGGGTCTGTCATCTGGATTGGTGTCAGATTGTGAGATAGTGTTTGTCCTATCATCCTTTTGGTGGTAGTGGCCAATGTGAGTTTTGCTCTGTCATCCTTTTGGTGGGGGGTCTGTCATCTGGATTGATGTCAGATTGTGCGATAGTGTTTGTGCTATCATCCTTCTGGTGGTTGTGGTCGGTGTGAGTTTTGCTCCGTCATCCTTTTGGTCGGGGGTCTGTCATCTTGTTGGTGTCATATTGTGCGATAGTGTTTGTCCTATCATCCTTTTGGTAGTAGTGGCCGGTGTGAGTTTAGCTCGGTCATCCTCTTTGTGGGGGGTCTGTCTTTGTAATTGATGTCAGATTGTTCGCTAGTGTTTGTCCTGTCATCCTTTTGGTGGTAGTGGCCGGTGTGAGTTTTGCTCCGTCATCCTTTTGGTGGAAGGTCTGTCATCGTGATTGATGTCAGATTGTGCGAGGGTGTTTGTCCTATCATCCTTTTGGTGGTAGTGGCCGGTGAGAGTTTTGCTCCGTCATCCTTTTGGTGGGGGGTCTGTCATCTGGATTGGTGTCTGATTTTGAGATAGTGTTTGTCCTATCATCCTTTTGGTGGTATTGGCCGGTGTGAGTTTCGCTCCGTCATCCTTTTGGTGGGGGGTCTGTCATCTGGGCTGATGTTCGTTTTTGCGATAGTGTTTGTCCTATCATCCTTTTGGTGGTAGTGGCGGTGTGAGTTTCGCTCCTACATCCTTTTGGTGGGGGGTCTGTCATCGTGATTGATGTCAGATTGTGCGATGGTGTTTTTCCTATCATCCTTTTGGTGGTAGTGGCCGGTGTGAGTTTTGCTCCGTCATCCTTTTGGTGGGGGGTCTGTCATCTGGATTGGTGTCAGATTGTGAGATAGTGTTTGTCCTATCATCCTTTTGGTGGTATTGGCCGGTGTGAGATTTGCTCCGTCATCCTTTTGGTGGGGGGTCTGTCATCTGGATTGATGTCAGATTGTGCGATAGTGTTTGTCCTATCATCCTTTTGGTGGTAGTGGCCGATATGAGTTTCGCTCCGTCATCCTTTTGGTGAGGGGTCTGTCATCTGGATTGGTGTCAGATTGTGAGATAGTGTTTGTCCTATCATCCTTTTGGTGGTAGTGGCCGGTGTGAGTTTTGCTCTGTCATCCTTTTGGTGGGGGGTCTGTCATCTGGATTGATGTCAGATTGTGCGATAGTGTTTGTGCTATCATCCTTTTGGTGGTAGTGGTCGGTGTGAGTTTCGCTCTGTCATCCTTTTGGTAGGGGGTCTGTCATCTTGTTGGTGTCATATTGTGCGATAGTGTTTGTCCTATCATCCTTTTGGTGGTAGTGGCCGGTGTGAGTTTCGCTCCGTCATCCTCTTGGTGGGGGGTCTGTCATCGTTATTGATGTCAGATTGTTCGCTAGTGTTTGTCCTATCATCCTTTTGGTGGTAGTGGTCGTTGTGAGTTTCGCTCCGTCATCCTTTTGGTGGGGGGTCTGTCATCTTGTTGGTGTCAGATTGTGCGATAATGTTTCTTCTATCATCCTTTTGGTGGTAGTGGCCGGTGTGAGTTTCGCTCCGTCATCCTATTGGTGGGGGGTCTATCCTCGTAATTGATGTCAGATTGGTCGCTAGTGTTTGTCTTATCATCCTTTTGGTGGTAGTGGCCGGTGTGAGTTTCGCTCTGTCATCCTTTTGGTGGAAGGTCTGTCATCGTGATTGATGTCAGATTGTGCGACGGTGTTTGTCCTATCATCCTTTTGGTGGTAGTGGCCGGTGTGAGTTTTGCTCCGTCATCCTTTTGGTGGGGGGTCTGTCATCTGGATTGGTGTCTGATTTTGAGATAGTGTTTGTCCTATCATCCTTTTGGTGGTATTGGCCGGTGTGAGTTTCGCTCCGTCATCCTTTTGGTGGGGGGTCCTTCATCTTGATTGATGTTAGTTTGTGCGATAGTGTTTGTCCTATCATCCTTTTGGTGGTAGTGGCCGATGTGAGTTTCGCTCTGTCATCCTTTTGGTGGGGGGTCTGTCATCGTGATTGATGTCAGATTGTGCGATGGTATTTGTCCTATCATCCTTTTGGTGGTAGTGGCCGGTGAGAGTTTTGCTCCGTCATCCTTTTGGTGGGGGGTCTGTCATCTAGATTGGTGTCTGATTTTGAGATAGTGTTTGTCCTATCATCCTTTTGGTGGTATTGGCCGGTGTGAGATTCGCTCCATTATCCTTTTGGTGGGGGGTCTGTCATCTGGATTGATGTCAGATTGTGCGATAGTGTTTGTCCTATCATCCTTTTGGTGGTAGTGGCCGATGTGAGTTTTGCTCCGTCATCCTTTTAGTGAGGGGTCTGTCATCTGGATTGGTGTCAGATTGTGAGATAGAATTTGTCCTATCATCCTTTTGGTGGTAGTGGCCGGTGTGAGTTTTTCTCTGTCATCCTTTTGGTGGGGGGTCTGTCATCTGGATTGATGTCAGATTGTGCGATAGTGTTTGTGCTAACATCCTTTTGGTGGTAGTGGTCGGTGTGAGTTTCGCTCTGTCATCCTTTTTTGGGGGGTCTGTCATCTTGTTGGTGTCATATTGTGCGATAGTGTTTGTCCTATCATCCTTTTGGTGGTAGTGGCCGGTGTGAGTTTTGCTCCGTCATCCTTTTGGTGGGGGGTCTGTCATCTTGTTGGTGTCAGATTGTGCGATAGTGTTTGTCCTATCATCCTTTTGGTGGTAGTGGCCGGTGTGAGTTTCGCTCCGTCGTCCTCTTGGTGGGGGGTCTGTAATCGTAATTGATGTCAGATGGGTCGCTAGTGTTTGTCCTATCATCCTTTTGGTGGTAGTGGCCGGTGTGAGTTTCGCTCTGTCATCCTTTTGGTGGAAGGTCTGTCAATGTGATTGATGTCTGATTGTTCGACGGTGTTTGACCTATCATCCTTTTGGTGGTAGTGGCCGGTGTGAGTTTTGCTCCGTCATCCTTTTGGTGGGGGGTCTATCATCTGGATTGGTGTCTGATTTTGAGATAGTGTTTGTCCTATCATCCTTTTGGTGGTATTGGCCGGTGTGAGTTTCGCTCCGTCATCCTTTTGGTGGGGGGTCCTTCATCTGGATTGATGTCAGTTTGTGCAATAGTGTTTGTCCTATCATCCTTTTGGTGGTAGTGGCCGGTGTGACTTTTGCTCTGTCATCCTGTTGGTGTGGGGTCTGTCATCTGGATTGATGTCAGATTGTGCCATCGTGTTTGTGCTATCATCCTTTTGGTGGTATTGGTCGGTGTGAGTTTCGCTCTGTCATCCTTTTGATGGGCAATCTGTCATCTTGTTGGTGTCAGATTGTGCGATAGTGTTTGTCCTATCATCCTTTTGGTGGTAGTGGCTGGTGTGAGTTTTGCTCCGTCATCCTCTTGGTGGGGGTCTGTCATTGTAATTCATGTCAGATTGTTCGCTAGTGTTTCTCCTATCATCCTTTTGGTGGTAGTGGTCGGTGTGAGTTTCGCTTCGTCATCCTTTTGGTGGGGGGTCTGTCATCTGGATTGGTGTCAGATTGTGAGATAGTGTTTGTCCTATCATCCTTTTGGTGGTAGTGGCCAATGTGAGTTTTGCTCTGTCATCCTTTTGGTGGGGGGTCTGTCATCTGGATTGATGTCAGATTGTGCGATAGTGTTTGTGCTATCATCCTTCTGGTGGTTGTGGTCGGTGTGAGTTTTACTCCGTCATCCTTTTGGTCGGGGGTCTGTCATCTTGTTGGTGTCATATTGTGCGATAGTGTTTGTCCTATCATCCTTTTGGTAGTAGTGGCCGGTGTGAGTTTCGCTCGGTCATCCTCTTTGTGGGGGGTCTGTCTTTGTAATTGATGTCAGATTGTTCGCTAGTGTTTGTCCTGTCATCCTTTTGGTGGTAGTGGCCGGTGTGAGTTTTGCTCCGTCATCCTTTTGGTGGAAGGTCTGTCATCGTGATTGATGTCAGATTGTGCGAGGGTGTTTGTCCTATCATCGTTTTGGTGGTAGTGGCCGGTGAGAGTTTTGCTCCGTCATCCTTTTGGTGGGGGGTCTGTCATCTGGATTGGTGTCTGATTTTGAGATAGTGTTTGTCCTATCATCCTTTTGGTGGTATTGGCCGGTGTGAGTTTCGCTCCGTCATCCTTTTGGTGGGGGGTCTGTCATCTGGGCTGATGTTCGTTTTTGCGATAGTGTTTGTCCTATCATCCTTTTAGTGGTAGTGGCGGTGTGAGTTTCGCTCCGTCATCCTTTTGGTGGGGGGTCTGTCATCGTGATTGATGTCAGATTGTGCGATGGTGTTTTTCCTATCATCCTTTTGGTGGTAGTGGCCGGTGTGAGTTTTGCTCCGTCATCCTTTTGGTGGGGGGTCTGTCATCTGGATTGGTGTCAGATTGTGAGATAGTGTTTGTCCTATCATCCTTTTGGTGGTATTGGCCGGTGTGAGATTTGCTCCGTCATCCTTTTGGTGGGGGGTCTGTCATCTGGATTGATGTCAGATTGTGCGATAGTGTTTGTCCTATCATCCTTTTGGTGGTAGTGGCCGATATGAGTTTCGCTCCGTCATCCTTTTGGTGAGGGGTCTGTCATCTGGATTGGTGTCAGATTGTGAGATAGTGTTTGTCCTATCATCCTTTTGGTGGTAGTGGCCGGTGTGAGTTTTGCTCTGTCATCCTTTTGGTGGGGGGTCTGTCATCTGGATTGATGTCAGATTGTGCGATAGTGTTTGTGCTATCATCCTTTTGGTGGTAGTGGTCGGTGTGAGTTTCGCTCTGTCATCCTTTTGGTAGGGGGTCTGTCATCTTGTTGGTGTCATATTGTGCGATAGTGTTTGTCCTATCATCCTTTTGGTGGTAGTGGCCGGTGTGAGTTTCGCTCCGTCATCCTCTTGGTGGGGGGTCTGTCATCGTTATTGATGTCAGATTGTTCGCTAGTGTTTGTCCTATCATCCTTTTGGTGGTAGTGGTCGTTGTGAGTTTCGCTCCGTCATCCTTTTGGTGGGGGGTCTGTCATCTTGTTGGTGTCAGATTGTGCGATAATGTTTCTTCTATCATCCTTTTGGTGGTAGTGGCCGGTGTGAGTTTCGCTTCGTCATCCTATTGGTGGGGGGTCTATCCTCGTAATTGATGTCAGATTGGTCGCTAGTGTTTGTCTTATCATCCTTTTGGTGGTAGTGGCCGGTGTGAGTTTCGCTCTGTCATCCTTTTGGTGGAAGGTCTGTCATCGTGATTGATGTCAGATTGTGCGACGGTGTTTGTCCTATCATCCTTTTGGTGGTAGTGGCCGGTGTGAGTTTTGCTCCGTCATCCTTTTGGTGGGGGGTCTGTCATCTGGATTGGTGTCTGATTTTGAGATAGTGTTTGTCCTATCATCCTTTTGGTGGTATTGGCCGGTGTGAGTTTCGCTCCGTCATCCTTTTGGTGGGGGGTCCTTCATCTTGATTGATGTTAGTTTGTGCGATAGTGTTTGTCCTATCATCCTTTTGGTGGTAGTGGCCGATGTGAGTTTCGCTCTGTCATCCTTTTGGTGGGGGGTCTGTCATCGTGATTGATGTCAGATTGTGCGATGGTATTTGTCCTATCATCCTTTTGGTGGTAGTGGCCGGTGAGAGTTTTGCTCCGTCATCCTTTTGGTGGGGGGTCTGTCATCTAGATTGGTGTCTGATTTTGAGATAGTGTTTGTCCTATCATCCTTTTGGTGGTATTGGCCGGTGTGAGATTCGCTCCATTATCCTTTTGGTGGGGGGTCTGTCATCTGGATTGATGTCAGATTGTGCGATAGTGTTTGTCCTATCATCCTTTTGGTGGTAGTGGCCGATGTGAGTTTTGCTCCGTCATCCTTTTAGTGAGGGGTCTGTCATCTGGATTGGTGTCAGATTGTGATATAGAATTTGTCCTATCATCCTTTTGGTGGTAGTGGCCGGTGTGAGTTTTTCTCTGTCATCCTTTTGGTGGGGGGTCTGTCATCTGGATTGATGTCAGATTGTGCGATAGTGTTTGTGCTAACATCCTTTTGGTGGTAGTGGTCGGTGTGAGTTTCGCTCTGTCATCCTTTTTTGGGGGGTCTGTCATCTTGTTGGTGTCATATTGTGCGATAGTGTTTGTCCTATCATCCTTTTGGTGGTAGTGGCCGGTGTGAGTTTTGCTCCGTCATCCTTTTGGTGGGGGGTCTGTCATCTTGTTGGTGTCAGATTGTGCGATAGTGTTTGTCCTATCATCCTTTTGGTGGTAGTGGCCGGTGTGAGTTTCGCTCCGTCGTCCTCTTGGTGGGGGGTCTGTAATCGTAATTGATGTCAGATGGGTCGCTAGTGTTTGTCCTATCATCCTTTTGGTGGTAGTGGCCGGTGTGAGTTTCGCTCTGTCATCCTTTTGGTGGAAGGTCTGTCAATGTGATTGATGTCTGATTGTTCGACGGTGTTTGACCTATCATCCTTTTGGTGGTAGTGGCCGGTGTGAGTTTTGCTCCGTCATCCTTTTGGTGGGGGGTCTATCATCTGGATTGGTGTCTGATTTTGAGATAGTGTTTGTCCTATCATCCTTTTGGTGGTATTGGCCGGTGTGAGTTTCGCTCCGTCATCCTTTTGGTGGGGGGGCCTTCATCTGGATTGATGTCAGTTTGTGCAAAAGTGTTTGTCCTATCATCCTTTTGGTGGTAGTGGCCGGTGTGACTTTTGCTCTGTCATCCTGTTGGTGTGGGGTCTGTCATCTAGATTGATGTCAGATTGTGCCATCGTGTTTGTGCTATCATCCTTTTGGTGGTATTGGTCGGTGTGAGTTTCGCTCTGTCATCCTTTTGATGGGCAATCTGTCATCTTGTTGGTGTCAGATTGTGCGATAGTGTTTGTCCTATCATCCTTTTGGTGGTAGTGGCTGGTGTGAGTTTTGCTCCGTCATCCTCTTGGTGGGGGTATGTCATTGTAATTCATGTCAGATTGTTCGCTAGTGTTTCTCCTATCATCCTTTTGGTGGTAGTGGTCGGTGTGAGTTTCGCTTCGTCATCCTTTTGGTGGGGGGTCTGTCATCTGGATTGGTGTCAGATTGTGAGATAGTGTTTGTCCTATCATCCTTTTGGTGGTAGTGGCCGGTGTGAGTTTTGCTCTGTCATCCTTTTGGTGGGGGGTCTGTCATCTGGATTGATGTCAGATTGTGCGGTAGTGTTTGTGCTATCATCCTTCTGGTGGTAGTGGTCGGTGTGAGTTTTGCTCCGTCATCCTTTTGGTCGGGGGTCTGTCATCTTGTTGGTGTCATATTGTGCGGTAGTGTTTGTCCTATCATCCTTTTGGTAGTAGTGGCCGGTGTGAGTTTCGCTCGGTCATCCTCTTGGTGGGGGGTCTGTCTTCGTAATTAATGTTAGATTGTTCGCTAGTGTTTGTCCTATCATCCTTTTGGTGGTAGTGGCCGGTGTGAGTTTCGCTCTGTCATCCTTTTGGTGGAAGGTCTGTCATCGTGATTGATGTCAGATTGTGCGAGGGTGTTTGTCCTATCATCCTTTTGGTGGTAGTGGCCAGTGAGAGTTTTGCTCCGTCATCCTTTTGGTGGGGGGTCTGTCATCTGGATTGGTGTCTGATTTTGAGATAGTGTTTGTCCTATAATCCTTTTGGTGGTATTGGCCGGTGTGAGTTTCGCTCCGTCATCCTTTTGGTGGGGGGTCTGTCATCTGGGCTGATGTTAGTTTGTGTGATAGTGTTTGTCCTATCATCCTTTTGGTGGTAGTGGCGGTGTGAGTTTCGCTCCGTCATCCTTTTGGTGGGGGGGTCTGTCATCGTGATTGATGTCAGATTGTGCGATGGTGTTTTTCCTATCATCCTTTTGGTGGTAGTGGCCGGTGTGAGTTTTGCTCCGTCATCCTTTTGGTGGGGGGTCTGTCATCTGGATTGGTGTCAGATTGTGAGATAGTGTTTGTCCTATCATCCTTTTGGTGGTATTGGCCGGTGTGAGATTCGCTCCGTCATCCTTTTGGTGGGGGGTCTGTCATCTGGATTGATGTCAGATTGTGCGATAGTGTTTGTCCTATCATCCTTTTGGTGGTAGTGGCCGATATGAGTTTCGCTCCGTCATCCTTTTGGTGAGGGGTCTGTCATCTGGATTGGTGTCAGATTGTGAGATAGTGTTTGTCCTATCATCCTTTTGGTGGTAGTGGCCGGTGTGAGTTTTGCTCTGTCATCCTTTTGGTGGGGGGTCTGTCATCTGGATTGATGTCAGATTGTGCGATAGTGTTTGTGCTATCATCCTTTTGGTGGTAGTGGTCGGTGTGAGTTTCGCTCTGTCATCCTTTTGGTA
The DNA here is from genome assembly GCA_963859935.3 of Lathyrus sativus. NCBI lineage: Eukaryota > Viridiplantae > Streptophyta > Magnoliopsida > Fabales > Fabaceae > Lathyrus > Lathyrus sativus. The sequence continues at coordinate 81,425 of CAWUDS030002065.1, read as the reverse complement.
GGGGGTATGTCATCTTGTTGGTGTCATATTGTGCGATAGTGTTTGTCCTATCATCCTTTTGGTGGTAGTGGCCGGTGTGAGTTTCGCTCCGTCATCCTCTTGGTGGGGGGTCTGTCATTGTTATTGATGTCAGATTGTTCGCTAGAGTTTGTCCTATCATCCTTTTGGTGGTAGTGGTCGTTGTGAGTTTCGCTCCGTCATCCTTTTGGTGGGGGGTCTGTCATCTTGTTGGTGTCAGACTGTGTGATAATGTTTCTCCTATCATCCTTTTGGTGGTAGTGGCCGGTTTGAGTTTCGCTCCGTCATCCTATTGGTGGGGGGTCTATCCTCGTAATTGATGTCAGATTGGTCGCTAGTGTTTGTCTTATCATCCTTTTGGTGGTAGTGGCCGGTGTGAGTTTCGCTCTGTCATCCTTTTGGTGGAAGGCCTGTCATCGTGATTGATGTCAGATTGTGCGACGGTGTTTGTCCTATCATCCTTTTGGTGGTAGTGGCCGGTGTGAGTTTTGCTCCGTCATCCTTTTGGTGGGGGGTCTGTCATCTGGATTGGTGTCTGATTTTGAGATAGTGTTTGTCCTATCATCCTTTTAGTGGTATTGGCCGGTGTGAGTTTCGCTCCGACATCCTTTTGGTGGGGGGTCCTTCATCTTGATTGATGTTAGTTTGTGCGATAGTGTTTGTCCTATCATCCTTTTGGTGGTAGTGGCCGATGTGAGTTTCGCTCTGTCATCCTTTTGGTGGGGGGTCTGTCATCGTGATTGATGTCAGATTGTGCGATGGTATTTGTCCTATCATCCTTTTGGTGGTAGTGGCCGGTGAGAGTTTTGCTCCGTCATCCTTTTGGTGGGGGTCTGTCATCTAGATTGGTGTCTGATTTTGAGATAGTGTTTGTCCTATCATCCTTTTGGTGGTATTGGCCGGTGTGAGATTCGCTCCATTATCCTTTTGGTGGGGGGGTCTGTCATCTGGATTGATGTCAGATTGTGCGATAGTGTTTGTCCTATCATCCTTTTGGTGGTAGTGGCCGATGTGAGTTTTGCTCCGTCATCCTTTTAGTGAGGGGTTTGTCATCTGGATTGGTGTCAGATTGTGAGATAGTGTTTGTCCTATCATCCTTTTGGTGGTAGTGGCCGGTGTGAGTTTTGCTCTGTCATCCTTTTGGTGGGGGGTCTGTCATCTGGATTGATGTCAGATTGTGCGATAGTGTTTGTGCTAACATCCTTTTGGTGGTAGTGGTCGGTGTGAGTTTCGCTTTGTCATCCTTTTTGTGAGGGGTCTGTCATCTTGTTGGTGTCATATTGTGCGATAGTGTTTGTCCTATCATCCTTTTGGTGGTAGTGGCCGGTGTGAGTTTCGCTCTGTCATCCTCTTGGTGGGGGGGTCTGTCATCGTAATTGATGTCAGGTTGTTCGCTAGTGTTTGTCCTATCATCCTTTTGGTGGTAGTGGTCGTTGTGAGTTTCGCTCCGTCATCCTTTTGGTGGGGGGTCTGTCATCTTGTTGGTGTCAGATTGTGCGATAGTGTTTGTCCTATCATCCTTTTGGTGGTAGTGGCCGGTGTGAGTTTCGCTCCGTCATCCTCTTGGTGGGGGGTCTGTAATCGTAATTGATGTCAGATGGGTCGCTAGTGTTTGTCCTATCATGCTTTTGGTGGTAGTGGCCGGTGTGAGTTTCGCTCTGTCATCCTTTTGGTGGAAGGTCTGTCAATGTGATTGATGTCTGATTGTTCGACGGTGTTTGACCTATCATCCTTTTGGTGGTAGTGGCCGGTGTGAGTTTCGCTCCGTCATCCTTTTGGTGGGGGGTCCTTCATCTGGATTGATGTCAGTTTGTGCGATAGTGTTTGTCCTATCATCCTTTTGGTGGTAGTGGCCGGTGTGACTTTTGCTCTGTCATCCTGTTGGTGTGGGGTCTGTCATCTGGATTGATGTCAGATTGTGCCATAGTGTTTGTGCTATCATTCTTTTGGTGGTATTGGTCGGTGTGTGTTTCGCTCTGTCATCCTTTTGGTGGGCAATCTGTCATCTTGATGGTGTCAGATTGTGCGATAGTGTTTGTCCTATCATCCTTTTGGTGGTAGTGGCTGGTGTGAGTTTCGCTCCGTCATCCTCTTGGTGGGGGGTCTGTCATTGTAATTCATGTCAGATTGTTCGCTAGTGTTTCTCCTATCATCCTTTTGGTGGTAGTGGTCGGTGTGAGTTTCGCTTCGTCATCCTTTTCGTGGGGGGTCTGTCATCTGGATTGGTGTCAGATTGTGAGATAGTGTTTGTCCTATCATCCTTTTGGTGGTAGTGGCCGATGTGAGTTTTGCTCTGTCATCCTTTTGGTGGGGGGTCTGTCATCTGGATTGATGTCAGATTGTGCGATAGTGTTTGTGCTATCATCCTTCTGGTGGTTGTGGTCGGTGTGAGTTTTGCTCCGTCATCCTTTTGGTCGGGGGTCTGTCATCTTGTTGGTGTCATATTGTGCGATAGTGTTTGTCCTATCATCCTTTTGGTAGTAGTGGCCGGTGTGAGTTTCGCTCGGTCATCCTCTTGGTGGGGGGTCTGTCTTCGTAATTGATGTCAGATTGTTCGCTAGTGTTTATCCTGTCATCCTTTTGGTGGTAGTGGCCGGTGTGAGTTTTGCTCCGTCATCCTTTTGGTGGAAGGTCTGTCATCGTGATTGATGTCAGATTGTGCGAGGGTGTTTGTCCTATCATCCTTTTGGTGGTAGTGGCCGGTGAGAGTTTTGCTCCGTCATCCTTTTGGTGGGGGGTCTGTCATCTGGATTGGTGTCTGATTTTGAGATAGTGTTTGTCCTATCATCCTTTTGGTGGTATTGGCCGGTGTGAGTTTCAATCCGTCATCCTTTTCGTGGAGGGTCTGTCATCTGGGCTGATGTTCGTTTTTGCGATAGTGTTTGTCCTATCATCCTTTTAATGGTAGTGGCGGTGTGAGTTTCGCTCCGCCATCCTTTTGGTGGGGGGTCTGTCATCGTGATTGATGTCAGATTGTGCGATGGTGTTTTTCCTACCATCCTTTTGGTGGTGGTGGCCGGTGTGAGTTTTGCTCCGTCATCCTTTTGGTGGGGGGTCTGTCATCTGGATTGGTGTCAGATTGTGAGATAGTGTTTGTCCTATCATCCTTTTGGTGGTATTGGCCGGTGTGAGATTCGCTCCGTCATCCTTTTGGTGGGGGGGTCTGTCATCTGGATTGATGTCAGATTGTGCGATAGTGTTTGTCCTATCATCCTTTTGGTGGTAGTGGTCGATGTGAGTTTCGCTCCGTCATCCTTTTGGTGAGGGGTCTGTCATCTGGATTGGTGTCAGATTGTGAGATAGTGTTTGTCCTATCATCCTTTTGGTGGTAGTGGCCGGTGTGAGTTTTGCTCTGTCATCCTTTTGGTGGGGGGTCTGTCATCTGGATTGATGTCAGATTGTGCGATAGTGTTTGTGCTATTATCCTTTTGGTGGTAGTGGTCGGTGTGAGTTTCGCTCTGTCATCCTTTTGGTAGGGGGTCTGTCATCTTGTTGGTGTCATATTGTGCGATAGTGTTTGTCCTATCATCCTTTTGGTGGTAGTGGCCGGTGTGAGTTTTGCTCCGTCATCCTCTTGGTGGGGGGTCTGTCATCGTTATTGATGTCAGATTGTTCGCTAGTGTTTTTCCTATCATCCTTTTGGTGGTAGTGGTCGTTGTGAGTTTCGCTCCGTCATCCTTTTGGTGGGGGGTCTGTCATCTTGTTGGTGTCAGATTGTGCGATAGTGTTTCTCCTATCATCCTTTTGGTGGTAGTGGCCGGTGTGAGTTTCACTCTGTCATCCTCTTGGTGGGGGGTCTGTCATCCTATTTGATGTCAGATTGGTCGCTAGTGTTTGTCCTATCATCCTTTTGGTGGTAGTGGCCGGTGTGAGTTTCGCTCTGTCATCCTTTTGGTGGAAGGTCTGTCATCGTGATTGATGTCAGATTGTGCGACGGTGTTTGTCCTATCATCCTTTTGGTGGTAGTGGCCGATGTGAGTTTTGCTCCGTCATCCTTTTGGTGGGGGGTGTGTCATCTGGATTGGTGTCTGATTTTGAGATAGTGTTTGTCCTATCATCCTTTTGGTGGTAGTGGTCGGTGTGAGTTTCACTCTGTCATCCTTTTTGTGGGGGGTCTGTCATCTTGTTGGTGTCATATTGTGCGATAGTGTTTGTCCTATCATCCTTTTGGTGGTAGTGGCCGGTGTGAGTTTCGCTCCATCATCCTCTTGGTGGGGGGGTCTGTCATCGTAATTGATGTCAGATAGTTCGCTAGGGTTTGTCCTATCATCCTTTTGGTGGTAGTGGTCGTTGTGAGTTTCGCTCCGTCATCCTTTTGGTGGGGGGTCTGTCATCTTGTTGGTGTCAGATTGTGCGATAGTGTTTGTCCTATCATCCTTTTGGTGGTAGTGGCCGGTGTGAGTTTCGCTCCGTCATCCTCTTGGTGGGGGGTCTGTCATCGTAATTGATGTCAGATTGGTCGCTAGTGTTTAACCTATTATCCTTTTGGTGGTAGTGGCCGGTGTGAGTTTTGCTTCGTCATCATTTTGGTGGGGGGTCTGTCATCTGGATTTGTGTCTGATTTTGAGATAGTGTTTGTCCTATCATCCTTTTGGTGGTATTGGCCGGTCTGAGTTTCGCTCCGTCATCCTTTTGGTGGGGGGTCCTTCATCTGGATTGATGTCAGTTTGTGCGATAGTGTTTGTCCTATCATCCTTTTGGTGGTAGTGGCCGATGTGAGTTTCGCTCTGTCATCCTTTTGGTGGGGGGTCTGTCATCGTGATTGATGTCATATCGTGCGATGGTGTTTGTCCTATCATCCTTTTGGTGGTAGTGGCCGGTGTGAGTTTTGCTCCGTCATCCTTTTGGTGGGGGGTCTGTCATCGTAATTGATGTCAGATTGTTCGCTAGTGTTTGTCCTATCATCCTTTTGGTGGTAGTGGTCGGTGTGAGTTTCGCTCCGTCATCCTTTTGGTGGGGGGTCTGTCATCTTGTTGGTGTCAGATTGTGCGATAGTGTTTGTCCTATCACCCTTTTGGTGGTAGTGGCCGGTGTGAGTTTTGCTCCGTCATCCTCTTGGCGGGGGGTCTGTCATCGTAATTGATGTCAGATTGTTCGCTAGTGTTTGTCCTATCATCCTTTTGGTGGTAGTGGCCGGTGTGAGTTTCGCTCCGTCATCCTTTTGGTGGAAGGTCTGTCATCGTGATTGATGTCAGATTGTGCGACGGTGTTTGTCCTATCATCCTTTTGGTGGTAGTGGCCGGTGTGAGTTTTGCTCCGTCATCCTTTTGGTGGGGGGTCTGTCATCTGGATTGGTGTCTGATTGTGAGATAGTGTTTGTCCTATCATCCTTTTGGTGGTAGTGGCCGGTGAGAGTTTTGCTCCGTCATTCTTTTGGTGGGGGGTCTGTCATCTAGATTGGTGTCTGATTTTGAGATAGTGTTTGTCCTATCATCCTTTTGGTGGTATTGGCCGGTGTGAGATTCGCTCCGTCATCCTTTTGGTGGGGGGTCTGTCATCTGGATTGATGTCAGATTGTGCGATAGTGTTTGTCCTATCATCCTTTTGGTGGTATTGGCCGATGTGAGTTTTGCTCCGTCATCCTTTTTGTGAGGGGTCTGTCATCTGGATTGGTGTCAGATTGTGAGATAGTGTTTGTCCTATCATCCTTTTGGTGGTAGTGGCCGGTGTGAGTTTTGCTCCGTCATCCTTTTGGTGGGGGGTCTGTCATCTGGATTGGTGTCAGATTGTGAGATAGTGTTTGTCCTATCATCCTTTTGGTGGTATTGGCCGGTGTGAGTTTTGCTCCGTCATCCTTTTGGTGGGGGTTCCTTCATCTTGATTGATGTTAGTTTGTGCGATAGTGTTTGTCCTATCATCCTTTTGGTGGTAGTGGCCGATGTTAGTTTTGATCTGTCATCCTTTTGGTGGGGGGTCTGTCGTCGTGATTGATGTCAGATTGTGCGATGGTATTTTTCCTATCATCCTTTTGGTGGTAGTGGTCGTTGTGAGTTTCGCTCCGTCATCCTTTTGGTGGGGGGTCTGTCATCTTGTTGGTGTCAGATTGTGCGATAGTGTTTGTCCTATCATCCTTTTGGTGGTAGTGGCCGGTGTGAGTTTCGCTCCGTCATCCTCTTGGTGGGGGGTCTGTCATCGTAATTGATGTCAGATTGGTCGCTAGTGTTTAACCTATTATCCTTTTGGTGGTAGTGGCCGATGTGAGTTTTGCTCCGTCATCCTTTTGGTGGGGGGTCTGTCATCTGGATTGGTGTCTGATTTTGAGATAGTGTTTGTCCTATCATCCTTTTGGTGGTATTGGCCGGTGTGAGTTTCGCTCCGTCATCCTTTTGGTGGGGGGTCTGTCATCTGGATTGATGTTAGTTTGTGCGATAATGTTTGTCCTATCATCCTTTTGGTGGTAGTGGCCGATGTGAGTTTTGCTCCGTCATCCTTTTTGTGAGGGGTCTGTCATCTGGATTGGTGTCAGATTGTGAGATAGTGTTTGTCCTATCATCCTTTTGGTGGTAGTGGCCGGTGTGAGTTTTGCTCCGTCATCCTTTTGGTGGGGAGTCTCTCATCTGGATTGGTGTCTGATTTTGAGATAGTGTTTGTCCTATCATCCTTTTGGTGGTATTGGCCGGTGTGAGTTTTGCTCCGTCATCCTTTTGGTGGGGGGTCCTTCATCTTGATTGATGTTAGTTTGTGCGATAGTGTTTGTCCTATCACCCTTTTGGTGGTAGTGGCCGATGTGAGTTTCGCTCTGTCATCCTTTTGGTGGGGGGTCTGTCATTGTGATTGATGTCAAATTATGCAATGGTATTTGTCCTATCATCCTTTTGGTGGTAGTGGTCGTTGTGAGTTTGGCTCCGTCATCCTTTTGGTGGGGGGTCTGTCATCTTGTTGGTGTCAGATTGTGCGATAGTGTTTGTCCTATCATCCTTTTGGTGGTAGTGGCCGGTGTGAGTTTCGCTCCGTCATCCTCTTGGTGGGGGGTCTGTCATCGTAATTGATGCCAGATTGGTCGCTAGTGTTTAACCTATTATCCTTTTGGTGGTAGTGGCCGATGTGAGTTTTGCTCCGTCATCCTTTTGGTGGGGGGTCTGTCATCTGGATTGGTGTCTGATTTTGAGATAGTGTTTGTCCTATCATCCTTTTGGTGGTATTGGCCGGTGTGAGTTTATCTCCGTCATCCTTTTGGTGGGGGGTCTGTCATCTGGATTGATGTCAGTATGTGCGATAATGTTTGTCCTATCATCCTTTTGGTGGTAGTGGCCGATGCGAGTTTCGCTCTGTCATCCTTTTGGTGGGGGTCTGTCATCGTGATTGATGTCAGATTGTGTGATAGTGTTTGTCCTATCATCCTTTTGGTGGTAGTGGCCGGTGTGAGTTTTGATACGTCATCTTTTTGGTGAGGGGGTTTGTCATCGTAATTGATGTCAAATTGTTTGCTAGTGTTTGTCCTATCATCCTTTTGGTGGTAGTGGTCGGTGTGAGTTTCGCTTCGTCATCCTTTTGGTGGGGGGTCTGTCATCTTGTTGGTGTCAGATTGTGCGATAGTGTTTGTCCTATCATCCTTTTGGTGGTAGTAGCCGGTGTGAGTTTCGCTCCGTCATCCTCTTGGTGGGGGGTCTGTCATCGTAATTGATGTCAGATTGGTCGCTAGTGTTTGTCCTATCATCCTTTTGGTGGTAGTGGCCGGTGTGAGTTTCGCTCCGTCATACTTTTGGTGGAAGGTCTGTCATCGTGATTGATGTCAGATTGTGCGACGGTGTTTGTCCTATCATACTTTTGGTGGTAGTGGCCGGTGTGAGTTTTGCTCCGTCATCCTTTTGGTGGGGGGTCTGTCATCTGGATTGGTGTCTGATTTTGAGATAGTGTTTGTCCTATCATCCTTTTGGTGGTATTGGCCGGTGTGAGTTTTGCTCCGTCATCCTTTTGGTGGGGGGTCCTTCATCTTGATTGATGTTAGTTTGTGCGATAGTGTTTGTCCTATCATCCTTTTGGTGGTAGTGGCCGATGTGAGTTTTGATCTGTCATCCTTTTGGTGGGGGGTCTGTCGTCGTGATTGATGTCAGATTGTGCGATGGTATTTTTCCTATCATCCTTTTGGTGGTAGTGGTCGTTGTGAGTTTCGCTCCGTCATCCTTTTGGTGGGGGGTCTGTCATCTTGTTGGTGTCAGATTGTGCGATAGTGTTTGTCCTATCATCCTTTTGGTGGTAGTGGCCGGTGTGAGTTTCGCTCCGTCATCCTCTTGGTGGGGGGTCTGTCATCGTAATTGATGTCAGATTGGTCGCTAGTGTTTAACCTATTATCCTTTTGGTGGTAGTGGCCGATGTGAGTTTTGCTCCGTCATCCTTTTGGTGGGGGGTCTGTCATCTGGATTGGTGTCTGATTTTGAGATAGTGTTTGTCCTATCATCCTTTTGGTGGTATTGGCCGGTGTGAGTTTCGCTCCGTCATCCTTTTGGTGGGGGGTCTGTCATCTGGATTGATGTTAGTTTGTGCGATAGTGTTTGTCCTATCATCCTTTTGGTGGTAGTGGCCGATGTGAGTTTTGCTCCGTCATCCTTTTTGTGAGGGGTCTGTCATCTGGATTGGTGTCAGATTGTGAGATAGTGTTTGTCCTATCATCCTTTTGGTGGTAGTGGCCGGTGTGAGTTTTGCTCCGTCATCCTTTTGGTGGGGAGTCTCTCATCTGGATTGGTGTCTGATTTTGAGATAGTGTTTGTCCTATCATCCTTTTGGTGGTATTGGCCGGTGTGAGTTTTGCTCCATCATCCTTTTGGTGGGGGGTCCTTCATCTTGATTGATGTTAGTTTGTGCGATAGTGTTTGTCCTATCACCCTTTTGGTGGTAGTGGCCGATGTGAGTTTCGCTCTGTCATCCTTTTGGTGGGGGGTCTGTCATTGTGATTGATGTCAAATTGTGCAATGGTATTTGTCCTATCATCCTTTTGGTGGTAGTGGTCGTTGTGAGTTTGGCTCCGTCATCCTTTTGGTGGGGGGTCTGTCATCTTGTTGGTGTCAGATTGTGCGATAGTGTTTGTCCTATCATCCTTTTGGTGGTAGTGGCCGGTGTGAGTTTCGCTCAGTCATCCTCTTGGTGGGGGGTCTGTCATCGTAATTGAGGTCAGATTGGTCGCTAGTGTTTAACCTATTATCCTTTTGGTGGTAGTGGCCGATGTGAGTTTTGCTCCGTCATCCTTTTGGTGGGGGGTCTGTCATCTGGATTGGTGTCTGATTTTGAGATAGTGTTTGTCCTATCATCCTTTTGGTGGTATTGGCCGGTGTGAGTTTCGCTCCGTCATCCTTTTGGTGGGGGGTCTGTCATCTGGATTGATGTCAGTATGTGCGATAGTGTTTGTCCTATCATCCTTTTGGTGGTAGTGGCCGATGTGAGTTTCGCTCTGTCATCCTTTTGGTGGGGGTCTGTCATCGTGATTGATGTCAGATTGTGTGATAGTGTTTGTCCTATCATCCTTTTGGTGGTAGTGGCCGGTGTGAGTTTTGATACGTCATCTTTTTGGTGAGGGGGTCTGCCATCGTAATTGATGTCAGATTGTTTGCTAGTGTTTGTCCTATCATCCTTTTGGTGGTAGTGGTCGGTGTGAGTTTCGCTTCGTCATCCTTTTGGTGGGGGGTCTGTCATCTTGTTGGTGTCAGATTGTGCGATAGTGTTTGTCCTATCATCCTTTTGGTGGTAGTGGCCGGTGTGAGTTTCGCTCCGTCATCCTCTTGGTGGGGGGTCTGTCATCGTAATTGATGTCAGATTGGTCGCTAGTGTTTGTCCTATCATCCTTTTGGTGGTAGTGGCCGGTGTGAGTTTCGTTCCGTCATCCTTTTGGTGGAAGGTCTGTCATCGTGATTGACGTCAGATTGTGCGACGGTGTTTGTCCTATCATACTTTTGGTGGTAGTGGCCGGTGTGAGTTTTGCTCCGTCATCCTTTTGGTGGGGGGTCTGTCATCTGGATTGGTGTCTGATTGTGAGATAGTGTTTGTCCTATCATCCTTTTGGTGGTATTGGCCGGTGTGAGTTTCGCTCCGTCATCCTTTTGGTGGGGGGTCCTTCATCTGGATTGATGTCAGTTTGTGCGATAGTGTTTGTCCTATCATCCTTTTTGTTGGAGTGGCCGGTGTGAGTTTCGCTCCGTCATCCTTTTGGTGGGGGGTCTGTCGTCTTGATTGATGTCAGATTGTGCGATGGTGTTTTTCCTATCATCCTTTTGGTGGTAGTGGTTGGTGTGAGTTTTGCTCCGTCATCCTTTTGGTGGGGGGTCTATCATCTGGATTGGTGTCAGATTGTGAGATAGTGTTTGTCCTATCATCCTTTTGGTGGTATTGGCCGGTGTGAGATTCGCTCCGTCATCCTTTTGGTGGTATTGGCCGGTGTGAGATTCGCTCTGTCATCCTTTTGGTGGGGGGTCTGTCATCTGGATTGATGTCAGATTGTGCGATAGTGTTTGTCCTATCATCCTTTTGGTGGTATTGGCCGGTGTGAGTTTCGCTCCGTCATCCTTTTGGTGGGGGGTCTGTCATCTGGATTGATGTCAGTATGTGCGATAGTGTTTGTCCTATCATCCTTTTGGTGGTAGTGGCCGATGTGAGTTTCGCTCTGTCATCCTTTTGGTGGGGGTCTGTCATCGTGATTGATGTCAGATTGTGTGATAGTGTTTGTCCTATCATCCTTTTGGTGGTAGTGGCCGGTGTGAGTTTTGATACGTCATCTTTTTGGTGAGGGGGTCTGCCATCGTAATTGATGTCAGATTGTTTGCTAGTGTTTGTCCTATCATCCTTTTGGTGGTAGTGGTCGGTGTGAGTTTCGCTTCGTCATCCTTTTGGTGGGGGGTCTGTCATCTTGTTGGTGTCAGATTGTGCGATAGTGTTTGTCCTATCATCCTTTTGGTGGTAGTGGCCGGTGTGAGTTTCGCTCCGTCATCCTCTTGGTGGGGGGTCTGTCATCGTAATTGATGTCAGATTGGTCGCTAGTGTTTGTCCTATCATCCTTTTGGTGGTAGTGGCCGGTGTGAGTTTCGTTCCGTCATCCTTTTGGTGGAAGGTCTGTCATCGTGATTGATGTCAGATTGTGCGACGGTGTTTGTCCTATCATACTTTTGGTGGTAGTGGCCGGTGTGAGTTTTGCTCCGTCATCCTTTTGGTGGGGGGTCTGTCATCTGGATTGGTGTCTGATTGTGAGATAGTGTTTGTCCTATCATCCTTTTGGTGGTATTGGCCGGTGTGAGTTTCGCTCCGTCATCCTTTTGGTGGGGGGTCCTTCATCTGGATTGATGTCAGTTTGTGCGATAGTGTTTGTCCTATCATCCTTTTTGTTGGAGTGGCCGGTGTGAGTTTCGCTCCGTCATCCTTTTGGTGGGGGGTCTGTCGTCTTGATTGATGTCAGATTGTGCGATGGTGTTTTTCCTATCATCCTTTTGGTGGTAGTGGTTGGTGTGAGTTTTGCTCCGTCATCCTTTTGGTGGGGGGTCTATCATCTGGATTGGTGTCAGATTGTGAGATAGTGTTTGTCCTATCATCCTTTTGGTGGTATTGGCCGGTGTGAGATTCGCTCCGTCATCCTTTTGGTGGTATTGGCCGGTGTGAGATTCGCTCTGTCATCCTTTTGGTGGGGGGTCTGTCATCTGGATTGATGTCAGATTATGCGATAGTGTTTGTCCTATCATCCTTTTTGTGGTAGTGGCCGCTGTGAGTTTCGCTCCATCACCCTTTTGGTGGGGGGTCTGTCATCTGGATTGGTGTCAGATTGTGAGATAGTGTTTGTCCTATCATGCTTTTGGTGGTAGTGGTCGGTGTGAGTTTTGCTCTGTCATCCTTTTGGTGGGGGTCTGTCATCTGAATTGATGTCAGATTGTGCGATAATGTTTGTGCTATCATCCTTTTGGTGGTAGTGGTCAGTGTGAGTTTCGCTCCGTCATCCTTTTGGTGGGGGGTCTGTCATCTTGTTGGTGTCAGATTGTGCGATAGTGTTTGTCATATCATCCTTTTGGTGGTAGTGGCCGGTGGGAGTTTCGCTCTGTCATCCTCTTGGTGGGGGTCTGTCATCGTAATTGATGTTAGATTGTTCGCTAGTGTTTGTTCTATCATCCTTTTGGTGGTAGTGGTCGGTGTGAGTTTCGCTCCGTCATCCTTTTGGTGGAAGGTCTGTCATCGTGATTGATGTCAGATTGTGCGATGGTGTTTGTCCTATCATCCTTTTGGTGGTAGTGGCCGGTGTGAGATTCGCTCTGTCATCCTTTTGGTGGGGGGTCTGTCATCTAGATTGATGTCAGATTGTGCGATAGTGTTTGTCCTATCATCCTTTTGGTGGTAGTGGCCGGTGTGAGTTTCGCTCCGTCAGCCTTTTGGTGGGGGGTCTGTCATCTGGATTGGTGTCAGATTGTGAGATAGTGTTTGTCCTATCATCCTTTTGGTGGTAGTGGCCGGTGTGAGTTTTGCTCTGTCATCCTTTTGGTGGGGGTCTGTCATCTGGATTGATGTCAGATTGTGCGATAGTGTTTGTGCTATCCTCCTTTTGGTGGTAGTGGTCGGTGTGAGTTTCGCTCCGTCATCCTTTTGGTGGGGGGTCTGTCATCTTGTTGGTGTCAGATTGTGCGATAGTGTTTGTCATATCATCCTTTTGGTGGTAGTGGCCGGTGGGAGTTTCGCTCCGTCATCCTCTTGGTGGGGGTCTGTCATCGTAATTGATGTCAGATTGTTCGCTAGTGTTTGTCCTATCATCCTTTTGGTGGTAGTGGTCGGTGTGAGTTTCGCTCCGTCATCCTTTTGGTGGAAGGTCTGTCATCATGATTGATGTCAGATTGTTCGCTAGTGTTTGTCCTATCATCCTTTTGGTGGTAGTGGCCGGTGTGAGTTTTGCTCCGTCATCCTTTTGGTGGGGAGTCTGTCATCTGGATTGGTGTCTGATTGTGAGATAGTGTTTGTCCTATCATCCTTTTGGAGGTATTGGCCGGTGTGAGTTTCGCTCCGTCATCCTTTTGGTCGGGGGTCTGTCATCTGGATTGATGTCAGTTTGTGCGATAGTGTTTCTCCTATCAGCCTTTTGGTGGTAGTGGCCGTTGTGAGTTTCGCTCCGTCATCCTTTTCGTGGGGGGTCTGTCATCTGGATTGGTGTCAGATTGTGAGATAGTGTTTGTCCTATCATCCTTTTGGGGATAATGGATGGTGTGAGTTTCACTCTTTCATCCTTTTGGTGGGGGGTCTGTCATCTGGATTGATGTCAGATTGTGCGATAGTGTTTGTGCTATCATCCTTTTAGTGGTAGTGGTCGGTGTGAGTTCCGCTCCGTCATCCTTTTGGTGGGGGGTCTGTCGTCTTGTTTGAGTCAGATTCTGCGATAGTGTTTGTCCTATCATCCTTTTGGTGGTAGTGGCCGGTGTGAGTTTCGCTCCGTCATCTTTTTTTTTGGGGGAGGGGGTTTGTAATCTTGTTGGTGTTAGATTGTGCGATAGTGTTTGTCCTATCTTCCTTTTGGTGGTAGTGGCCGGTGTGAGTTTCGCCCTGTCATCCTTTTGGTGGGGTGTCTGTCATCGTGATTGATGTCAGATTGTGCGATGGTGTTTCTCCTATCATCCTTTTGGTGGTAGTGGCCGGTGTGAGTTTTGCTCCGTCATCCTTTTGGTGGGGGGTTTGTCATCTTGATTGGTGTCAGATTGCGAGATAGTTTTTGTACTATCATCCTTTTGGGGGTATTGGCCGGTGTGAGATTCGCTCCGTCATCCTTTTGGTGGGGGGTCTGTCATGTGGATTGATGTCAGATTGTGCGATAGTGTTTGTCCTATCATCCTTTTGGTGGTAGTGGCCGGTGTGAGTTTCGCTCCGTCATCCTTTTGGTGAGGGGTCTGTCATCTGGATTGGTGTCAGATTGTGAGATAGTGTTTGTCCTATCATCCTTTTGGTGGTAGTGGCCGGTGTGAGTTTTACTCTGTTATCCTTTTGGTGGGGGGTCTGTCATCTGGATTGATGTCAGATTGTGCGATAGTGTTTGTGCTATCATCCTTTTCGTGGTAGTGGTCGGTGTGAGTTTCGCTCTGTCATCCTTTTGGTGGGGGATCTGTCATCTTGTTGGTGTCAGATTGTGCGATAGTGTTTGTCCTATCATCCTTTTGGTGGTAGTGGCCGGTGTGAGTTTCGCTCCGTCATCCTCTTGGTGGGGGATCTGTTATCGTAATTGATGTCAGATTGTTCACTAGTGTTTGTCCTATCATCCTTTTGGTGGTAGTGGTCGGTGTGAGTTTCGCTCCGTCATCCTCTTGGTGGGGGGTCTGTCATCGTAATTGATGTCATATTGTTCGCTAGTGTTTGTCCTATCATCCTTTTGGTGGTAGTGGCCGGTGTGAGTTTCCCTCCGTCATCCTTTTGGTGGAAGGTCTGTCATCGTGATTGATGTCAGATTGTGCGACTGTGTTTGTCCTATCATCCTTTTGGTGGTAGTGGCCGGTGTGAGTTTTGCTCTTTCATCCTTTTGGTGGGGGTCTGTCATCTAGATTGTTGTCTGATTGTGAGATAGTGTTTGTCCTATCATCCTTTTGGTGGTATTGGCCGGTGTGAGTTTCGCTCCGTCATCCTTTTGATGGGGGGTCCTTCATATGGATTGATGTTATTTTATGCGATAGTGTTTGTCCTATCATCCTTTTTGTTGTAGTGGCCGGTGTGAGTTTCGCTCCGTCATCCTTTTGGTGGGGGGTCTGTCGTCCTGATTGATGCCAGATTGTGCGATGGTGTTTTTCCTATCATCCTTTTGGTGGTAGTGGCCGGTGTGAGTTTTGCTCCGTCATCCTTTTGGTGGAGGGTCTGTCATCTGGATTGGTGTCAGATTGTGAGACAGTGTTTGTCCTATCATCCTTTTGGTGGTAGTGGCCGGTATGAGTTTTGCTCTGTCATCCTTTTGGTGGGGGTCTGTCATCTGGATTGATGTCAGATTGTGCGATAGTGTTTGTGCTATCATCCTTTTGGTGGTAGTGGTCGGTGTGAGTTTCGCTCTGTCAAACTTTTGGTGGGGGGTCTGTCATCTTGTTGGTGTCAGATTGTGCGATAGTGTTTGTCCTATCATCCTTTTGGTGGTAGTGGCCGATGTGAGTTTCGCTCTGTCATCCTTTTGGTGGGGGGTCTGTCATCGTGATTGATGTCATATTGTGCGATGGTGTTTGTCCTATCATCCTTTTGGTGGTAGTGGCCGGTGTGAGTTTTGCTCCGTCATCCTTTTGGTGGGGGGTCTGTCATCGTAATTGATGTCAGATTGTTCGCTAGTGTTTGTCCTATCATCCTTTTGGTGGTAGTGGTCGGTGTGAGTTTCGCTCCGTCATCCTTTTGGTGGGGGGTCTGTCATCTTGTTGGTGTCAGATTGTGCGATAGTGTTTGTCCTATCACCCTTTTGGTGGTAGTGGCCGGTGTGAGTTTCGCTCCGTCATCCTCTTGGCGGGGGGTCTGTCATCGTAATTGATGTCAGATTGTTCGCTAGTGTTTGTCCTATCATCCTTTTGGTGGTAGTGGCCGGTGTGAGTTTCGCTCCGTCATCCTTTTGGTGGAAGGTCTGTCATCGTGATTGATGTCAGATTGTGCGACGGTGTTTGTCCTATCATCCTTTTGGTGGTAGTGGCCGGTGTGAGTTTTGCTCCGTCATCCTTTTGGTGGGGGGTCTGTCATCTGGATTGGTGTCTGATTGTGAGATAGTGTTTGTCCTATCATCCTTTTGGTGGTAGTGGCCGGTGAGAGTTTTGCTCCGTCATTCTTATGGTGGGGGGTCTGTCATCTAGATTGGTGTCTGATTTTGAGATAGTGTTTGTCCTATCATCCTTTTGGTGGTATTGGCCGGTGTGAGATTCGCTCCGTCATCCTTTTGGTGGGGGGTCTGTCATCTGGATTGATGTCAGATTGTGCGATAGTGTTTGTCCTATCATCCTTTTGGTGGTATTGGCCGATGTGAGTTTTGCTCCGTCATCCTTTTTGTGAGGGGTCTGTCATCTGGATTGGTGTCAGATTGTGAGATAGTGTTTGTCCTATCATCCTTTTGGTGGTAGTGGCCGGTGTGAGTTTTGCTCCGTCATCCTTTTGGTGGGGGGTCTGTCATCTGGATTGGTGTCTGATTTTGAGATAGTGTTTGTCCTATCATCCTTTTGGTGGTATTGGCCGGTGTGAGTTTTGCTCCGTCATCCTTTTGGTTGGGGTTCCTTCATCTTGATTGATGTTAGTTTGTGCGATAGTGTTTGTCCTATCATCCTTTTGGTGGTAGTGGCCGATGTGAGTTTTGATCTGTCATCCTTTTGGTGGGGGGTCTGTCGTCGTGATTGATGTCAGATTGTGCGATGGTATTTTTCCTATCATCCTTTTGGTGGTAGTGGTCGTTGTGAGTTTCGCTCCGTCATCCTTTTGGTGGGGGGTCTGTCATCTTGTTGGTGTCAGATTGTGCGATAGTGTTTGTCCTATCATCCTTTTGGTGGTAGTGGCCGGTGTGAGTTTCGCTCCGTCATCCTCTTGGTGGGGGGTCTGTCATCGTAATTGATGTCAGATTGGTCGCTAGTGTTTAACCTATTATCCTTTTGGTGGTAGTGGCCGATGTGAGTTTTGCTCCGTCATCCTTTTGGTGGGGGGTCTGTCATCTGGATTGGTGTCTGATTTTGAGATAGTGTTTGTCCTATCATCCTTTTGGTGGTATTGGCCGGTGTGAGTTTCGCTCCGTCATCCTTTTGGTGGGGGGTCTGTCATCTGGATTGATGTTAGTTTGTGCGATAGTGTTTGTCCTATCATCCTTTTGGTGGTAGTGGCCGATGTGAGTTTTGCTCCGTCATCCTTTTTGTGAGGGGTCTGACATCTGGATTGGTGTCAGATTGTGAGATAGTGTTTGTCCTATCATCCTTTTGGTGGTAGTGGCCGGTGTGAGTTTTGCTCCGTCATCCTTTTGGTGGGGAGTCTCTCATCTGGATTGGTGTCTGATTTTGAGATAGTGTTTGTCCTATCATCCTTTTGGTGGTATTTGCCGGTGTGAGTTTTGCTCCGTCATCCTTTTGGTGGGGGGTCCTTCATCTTGATTGATGTTAGTTTGTGCGATAGTGTTTGTCCTATCACCCTTTTGGTGGTAGTGGCCGATGTGAGTTTCGCTCTGTCATCCTTTTGGTGGGGGGTCTGTCATTGTGATTGATGTCAAATTATGCAATGGTATTTGTCCTATCATCCTTTTGGTGGTAGTGGTCGTTGTGAGTTTGGCTCCGTCATCCTTTTGGTGGGGGGTCTGTCATCTTGTTGGTGTCAGATTGTGCGATAGTGTTTGTCCTATCATCCTTTTGGTGGTAGTGGCCGGTGTGAGTTTCGCTCCGTCATCCTCTTGGTGGGGGGTCTGTCATCGTAATTGATGTCAGATTGGTCGCTAGTGTTTAACCTATTATCCTTTTGGTGGTAGTGGCCGATGTGAGTTTTGCTCCGTCATCCTTTTGGTGGGGGGTCTGTCATCTGGATTGGTGTCTGATTTTGAGATAGTGTTTGTCCTATCATCCTTTTGGTGGTATTGGCCGGTGTGAGTTTATCTCCGTCATCCTTTTGGTGGGGGGTCTGTCATCTGGATTGATGTCAGTATGTGCGATAGTGTTTGTCCTATCATCCTTTTGGTGGTAGTGGCCGATGCGAGTTTCGCTCTGTCATCCTTTTGGTGGGGGTCTGTCATCGTGATTGATGTCAGATTGTGTGATAGTGTTTGTCCTATCATCCTTTTGGTGGTAGTGGCCGGTGTGAGTTTTGATACGTCATCTTTTTGGTGAGGGGGTCTGTCATCGTAATTGATGTCAGATTGTTTGCTAGTGTTTGTCCTATCATCCTTTTGGTGGTAGTGGTCGGTGTGAGTTTCGCTTCGTCATCCTTTTGGTGGGGGGTCTGTCATCTTGTTGGTGTCAGATTGTGCGATAGTGTTTGTCCTATCATCCTTTTGGTGGTAGTGGCCGGTGTGAGTTTCGCTCCGTCATCCTCTTGGTGGGGGGTCTGTCATCGTAATTGATGTCAGATTGGTCGCTAGTGTTTGTCCTATCATCCTTTTGGTGGTAGTGGCCGGTGTGAGTTTCGCTCCGTCATACTTTTGGTGGAAGGTCTGTCATCGTGATTGATGTCAGATTGTGCGACGGTGTTTGTCCTATCATACTTTTGGTGGTAGTGGCCGGTGTGAGTTTTGCTCCGTCATCCTTTTGGTGGGGGGTCTGTCATCTGGATTGGTGTCTGATTTTGAGATAGTGTTTGTCCTATCATCCTTTTGGTGGTATTGGCCGGTGTGAGTTTTGCTCCGTCATCCTTTTGGTGGGGGGTCCTTCATCTTGATTGATGTTAGTTTGTGCGATAGTGTTTGTCCTATCATCCTTTTGGTGGTAGTGGCCGATGTGAGTTTTGATCTGTCATCCTTTTGGTGGGGGGTCTGTCATCGTGATTGATGTCAAATTGTGCGATGGTATTTTTCCTATCATCCTTTTGGTGGTAGTGGTCGTTGTGAGTTTCGCTCCGTCATCCTTTTGGTGGGGGGTCTGTCATCTTGTTGGTGTCAGATTGTGCGATAGTGTTTGTCCTATCATCCTTTTGGTGGTAGTGGCCGGTGTGAGTTTCGCTCCGTCATCCTCTTGGTGGGGGGTCTGTCATCGTAATTGATGTCAGATTGGTCGCTAGTGTTTAACCTATTATCCTTTTGGTGGTAGTGGCCGATGTGAGTTTTGCTCCGTCATCCTTTTGGTGGGGGGTCTGTCATCTGGATTGGTGTCTGATTTTGAGATAGTGTTTGTCCTATCATCCTTTTGGTGGTATTGGCCGGTGTGAGTTTCGCTCCGTCATCCTTTTGGTGGGGGGTCTGTCATCTGGATTGATGTTAGTTTGTGCGATAGTGTTTGTCCTATCATCCTTTTGGTGGTAGTGGCCGATGTGAGTTTTGCTCCATCATCCTTTTTGTGAGGGGTCTGTCATCTGGATTGGTGTCAGATTGTGAGATAGTGTTTGTCCTATCATCCTTTTGGTGGTAGTGGCCGGTGTGAGTTTTGCTCCGTCATCCTTTTGGTGGGGAGTCTCTCATCTGGATTGGTGTCTGATTTTGAGATAGTGTTTGTCCTATCATCCTTTTGGTGGTATTGGCCGGTGTGAGTTTTGCTCCATCATCCTTTTGGTGGGGGGTCCTTCATCTTGATTGATGTTAGTTTGTGCGATAGTGTTTGTCCTATCACCCTTTTGGTGGTAGTGGCCGATGTGAGTTTCGCTCTGTCATCCTTTTGGTGGGGGGTCTGTCATTGTGATTGATGTCAAATTGTGCAATGGTATTTGTCCTATCATCCTTTTGGTGGTAGTGGTCGTTGTGAGTTTGGCTCCGTCATCCTTTTGGTGGGGGGTCTGTCATCTTGTTGGTGTCAGATTGTGCGATAGTGTTTGTCCTATCATCCTTTTGGTGGTAGTGGCCGGTGTGAGTTTCGCTCAGTCATCCTCTTGGTGGGGGGTCTGTCATCGTAATTGAGGTCAGATTGGTCGCTAGTGTTTAACCTATTATCCTTTTGGTGGTAGTGGCCGATGTGAGTTTTGCTCCGTCATCCTTTTGGTGGGGGGTCTGTCATCTGGATTGGTGTCTGATTTTGAGATAGTGTTTGTCCTATCATCCTTTTGGTGGTATTGGCCGGTGTGAGTTTCGCTCCGTCATCCTTTTGGTGGGGGGTCTGTCATCTGGATTGATGTCAGTATGTGCGATAGTGTTTGTCCTATCATCCTTTTGGTGGTAGTGGCCGATGTGAGTTTCGCTCTGTCATCCTTTTGGTGGGGGTCTGTCATCGTGATTGATGTCAGATTGTGTGATAGTGTTTGTCCTATCATCCTTTTGGTGGCAGTGGCCGGTGTGAGTTTTGATACGTCATCTTTTTGGTGAGGGGGTCTGCCATCGTAATTGATGTCAGATTGTTTGCTAGTGTTTGTCCTATCATCCTTTTGGTGGTAGTGGTCGGTGTGAGTTTCGCTTCGTCATCCTTTTGGTGGGGGGTCTGTCATCTTGTTGGTGTCAGATTGTGCGATAGTGTTTGTCCTATCATCCTTTTGGTGGTAGTGGCCGGTGTGAGTTTCGCTCCGTCATCCTCTTGGGGTGGTAGTGGTCTGTCATCGTAATTGATGTCAGATTGGTCGCTAGTGTTTGTCCTATCATCCTTTTGGTGGTAGTGGCCGGTGTGAGTTTCGCTCCGTCATCCTTTTGGTGGAAGGTCTGTCATCGTGATTGATGTCAGATTGTGCGACGGTGTTTGTCCTATCATACTTTTGGTGGTAGTGGCCGGTGTGAGTTTTGCTCCGTCATCCTTTTGGTGGGGGGTCTGTCATCTGGATTGGTGTCTGATTGTGAGATAGTGTTTGTCCTATCATCCTTTTGGTGGTATTGGCCGGTGTGAGTTTCGCTCCGTCATCCTTTTGGTGGGGGGTCCTTCATCTGGATTGATGTCAGTTTGTGCGATAGTGTTTGTCCTATCATCCTTTTTGTTGGAGTGGCCGGTGTGAGTTTCGCTCCGTCATCCTTTTGGTGGGGGGTCTGTCGTCTTGATTGATGTCAGATTGTGCGATGGTGTTTTTCCTATCATCCTTTTGGTGGTAGTGGTTGGTGTGAGTTTTGCTCCGTCATCCTTTTGGTGGGGGGTCTATCATCTGGATTGGTGTCAGATTGTGAGATAGTGTTTGTCCTATCATCCTTTTGGTGGTATTGGCCGGTGTGAGATTCGCTCCGTCATCCTTTTGGTGGTATTGGCCGGTGTGAGATTCGCTCTGTCATCCTTTTGGTGGGGGGTCTGTCATCTGGATTGATGTCAGATTGTGCGATAGTGTTTGTCCTATCATCCTTTTTGTGGTAGTGGCCGCTGTGAGTTTCGCTCCGTCACCCTTTTGGTGGGGGGTCTGTCATCTGGATTGGTGTCAGATTGTGAGATAGTGTTTGTCCTATCATGCTTTTGGTGGTAGTGGCCGGTGTGAGTTTTGCTCTGTCATCCTTTTGGTGGGGGTCTGTCATCTGAATTGATGTCAGATTGTGCGATAATGTTTGTGCTATCATCCTTTTGGTGGTAGTGGTCAGTGTGAGTTTCGCTCCGTCATCCTTTTGGTGGGGGGTCTGTCATCTTGTTGGTGTCAGATTGTGCGATAGTGTTTGTCATATCATCCTTTTGGTGGTAGTGGCCGGTGGGAGTTTCGCTCTGTCATCCTCTTGGTGGGGGTCTGTCATCGTAATTGATGTCAGATTGTTCGCTAGTGTTTGTCCTATCATCCTTTTGGTGGTAGTGGTTGGTGTGAGTTTCGCTCCATCATCCTTTTGGTGGAAGGTCTGTCATCGTGATTGATGTCAGATTGTGCGACGGTGTTTGTCCTATCATACTTTTGGTGGTAGTGGCCGGTGTGAGTTTTGCTCCGTCATCCTTTTGGTGGGGGGTCTGTCATCTGGATTGGTGTCTGATTGTGAGATAGTGTTTGTCCTATCATCCTTTTGGTGGTATTGGCCGGTGTGAGTTTCGCTCCGTCATCCTTTTGGTGGGGGGTCCTTCATCTGGATTGATGTCAGTTTGTGCGATAGTGTTTGTCCTATCATCCTTTTTGTTGGAGTGGCCGGTGTGAGTTTCGCTCCGTCATCCTTTTGGTGGGGGGTCTGTCGTCTTGATTGATGTCAGATTGTGCGATGGTGTTTTTCCTATCATCCTTTTGGTGGTAGTGGTTGGTGTGAGTTTTGCTCCGTCATCCTTTTGGTGGGGGGTCTATCATCTGGATTGGTGTCAGATTGTGAGATAGTGTTTGTCCTATCATCCTTTTGGTGGTATTGGCCGGTGTGAGATTCGCTCCGTCATCCTTTTGGTGGTATTGGCCGGTGTGAGATTCGCTCTGTCATCCTTTTGGTGGGGGGTCTGTCATCTGGATTGATGTCAGATTGTGCGATAGTGTTTGTCCTATCATCCTTTTTGTGGTAGTGGCCGCTGTGAGTTTCGCTCCGTCACCCTTTTGGTGGGGGGTCTGTCATCTGGATTGGTGTCAGATTGTGAGATAGTGTTTGTCCTATCATGCTTTTGGTGGTAGTGGCCGGTGTGAGTTTTGCTCTGTCATCCTTTTGGTGGGGGTCTGTCATCTGAATTGATGTCAGATTGTGCGATAATGTTTGTGCTATCATCCTTTTGGTGGTAGTGGTCAGTGTGAGTTTCGCTCCGTCATCCTTTTGGTGGGGGGTCTGTCATCTTGTTGGTGTCAGATTGTGCGATAGTGTTTGTCATATCATCCTTTTGGTGGTAGTGGCCGGTGGGAGTTTCGCTCTGTCATCCTCTTGGTGGGGGTCTGTCATCGTAATTGATGTCAGATTGTTCGCTAGTGTTTGTCCTATCATCCTTTTGGTGGTAGTGGTTGGTGTGAGTTTCGCTCCGTCATCCTTTTGGTGGAAGGTCTGTCATCGTGATTGATGTCAGATTGTGCGATGGTGTTTGTCCTATCATCCTTTTGGTGGTAGTGGCCGGTGTGAGATTCGCTCTGTCATCCTTTTGGTGGGGGGTCTGTCATCTAGATTGATGTCAGATTGTGCGATAGTGTTTGTCCTATCATCCTTTTGGTGGTAGTGGCCGGTGTGAGTTTCGCTCCGTCAGCCTTTTGGTGGGGGGTCTGTCATCTGGATTGGTGTCAGATTGTGAGATAGTGTTTGTCCTATCATCCTTTTGGTGGTAGTGGCCGGTGTGAGTTTTGCTCTGTCATCCTTTTGGTGGGGGTCTGTCATCTGGATTGATGTCAGATTGTGCGATAGTGTTTGTGCTATCCTCCTTTTGGTGGTAGTGGTCGGTGTGAGTTTCGCTCCGTCATCCTTTTGGTGGGGGGTCTGTCATCTTGTTGGTGTCAGATTGTGCGATAGTGTTTGTCATATCATCCTTTTGGTGGTAGTGGCCGGTGGGAGTTTCGCTCCGTCATCCTCTTGGTGGGGGTCTGTCATCGTAATTGATGTCAGATTGTTCGCTAGTGTTTGTCCTATCATCCTTTTGGTGGTAGTGGTCGGTGTGAGTTTCGCTCCGTCATCCTTTTGGTGGAAGGTCTGTCATCATGATTGATGTCAGATTGTTCGCTAGTGTTTGTCCTATCATCCTTTTGGTGGTAGTGGCCGGTGTGAGTTTTCCTCCGTCATCCTTTTGGTGGGGAGTCTGTCATCTGGATTGGTGTCTGATTGTGAGATAGTGTTTGTCCTATCATCCTTTTGGAGGTATTGGCCGGTGTGAGTTTCGCTCCGTCATCCTTTTGGTCGGGGGTCTGTCATCTGGATTGATGTCAGTTTGTGCGATAGTGTTTCTCCTATCAGCCTTTTGGTGGTAGTGGCCGTTGTGAGTTTCGCTCCGTCATCCTTTTCGTGGGGGGTCTGTCATCTGGATTGGTGTCAGATTGTGAGATAGTGTTTGTCCTATCATCCTTTTGGGGATAATGGATGGTGTGAGTTTCACTCTTTCATCCTTTTGGTGGGGGGTCTGTCATCTGGATTGATGTCAGATTGTGCGATAGTGTTTGTGCTATCATCCTTTTAGTGGTAGTGGTCGGTGTGAGTTCCGCTCCGTCATCCTTTTGGTGGGGGGTCTGTCGTCTTGTTTGAGTCAGATTCTGCGATAGTGTTTGTCCTATCATCCTTTTGGTGGTAGTGGCCGGTGTGAGTTTCGCTCCGTCATCTTTTTTTTTGGGGGAGGGGGTTTGTAATCTTGTTGGTGTTAGATTGTGCGATAGTGTTTGTCCTATCTTCCTTTTGGTGGTAGTGGCCGGTGTGAGTTTCGCCCTGTCATCCTTTTGGTGGGGTGTCTGTCATCGTGATTGATGTCAGATTGTGCGATGGTGTTTGTCCTATCATCCTTTTGGTGGTAGTGGCCGGTGTGAGTTTTGCTCCGTCATCCTTTTGGTGGGGGGTTTGTCATCTTGATTGGTGTCAGATTGCGAGATAGTGTTTGTACTATCATCCTTTTGGGGGTATTGGCCGGTGTGAGATTCGCTCCGTCATCCTTTTGGTGGGGGGTCTGTCATGTGGATTGATGTCAGATTGTGCGATAGTGTTTGTCCTATCATCCTTTTGGTGGTAGTGGCCGGTGTGAGTTTCGCTCCGTCATCCTTTTGGTGAGGGGTCTGTCATCTGGATTGGTGTCAGATTGTGAGATAGTGTTTGTCCTATCATCCTTTTGGTGGTAGTGGCCGGTGTGAGTTTTACTCTGTCATCCTTTTGGTGGGGGGTCTGTCATCTGGATTGATGTCAGATTGTGCGATAGTGTTTGTGCTATCATCCTTTTCGTGGTAGTGGTCGGTGTGAGTTTCGCTCTGTCATCCTTTTGGTGGGGGATCTGTCATCTTGTTGGTGTCAGATTGTGCGATAGTGTTTGTCCTATCATCCTTTTGGTGGTAGTGGCCGGTGTGAGTTTCGCTCCGTCATCCTCTTGGTGGGGGATCTGTTATCGTAATTGATGTCAGATTGTTCACTAGTGTTTGTCCTATCATCCTTTTGGTGGTAGTGGTCGGTGTGAGTTTCGCTCCGTCATCCTCTTGGTGGGGGGTCTGTCATCGTAATTGATGTCATATTGTTCGCTAGTGTTTGTCCTATCATCCTTTTGGTGGTAGTGGCCGGTGTGAGTTTCCCTCCGTCATCCTTTTGGTGGAAGGTCTGTCATCGTGATTGATGTCAGATTGTGCGACTGTGTTTGTCCTATCATCCTTTTGCTGGTAGTGGCCGGTGTGAGTTTTGCTCTTTCATCCTTTTGGTGGGGGGTCTGTCATCTGGATTGATGTCAGTTTGTGCGATAGTGTTTCTCCTATCAGCCTTTTGGTGGTAGTGGCCGTTGTGAGTTTCGCTCCGTCATCCTTTTCGTGGGGGGTCTGTCATCTGGATTGGTGTCAGATTGTGAGATAGTGTTTGTCCTATCATCCTTTTGGGGATAATGGATGGTGTGAGTTTCACTCTTTCATCCTTTTGGTGGGGGGTCTGTCATCTGGATTGATGTCAGATTGTGCGATAGTGTTTGTGCTATCATCCTTTTAGTGGTAGTGGTCGGTGTGAGTTCCGCTCCGTCATCCTTTTGGTGGGGGGTCTGTCGTCTTGTTTGAGTCAGATTCTGCGATAGTGTTTGTCCTATCATCCTTTTGGTGGTAGTGGCCGGTGTGAGTTTCGCTCCGTCATCTTTTTTTTGGGGGGAGGGGGTTTGTAATCTTGTTGGTGTTAGATTGTGCGATAGTGTTTGTCCTATCTTCCTTTTAGTGGTAGTGGCCGGTGTGAGTTTCGCCCTGTCATCCTTTTGGTGGGGTGTCTGTCATCGTGATTGATGTCAGATTGTGCGATGGTGTTTGTCCTATCATCCTTTTGGTGGTAGTGGCCGGTGTGAGTTTTGCTCCGTCATCCTTTTGGTGGGGGGTTTGTCATCTTGATTGGTGTCAGATTGCGAGATAGTGTTTGTACTATCATCCTTTTGGGGGTATTGGCCGGTGTGAGATTCGCTCTGTCATCCTTTTGGTGGGGGGTCTGTCATGTGGATTGATGTCAGATTGTGCGATAGTGTTTGTCCTATCATCCTTTTGGTGGTAGTGGCCGGTGTGAGTTTCGCTCCGTCATCCTTTTGGTGAGGGGTCTGTCATCTGGATTGGTGTCAGATTGTGAGATAGTGTTTGTCCTATCATCCTTTTGGTGGTAGTGGCCGGTGTGAGTTTTACTCTGTCATCCTTTTGGTGGGGGGTCTGTCATCTGGATTGATGTCAGATTGTGCGATAGTGTTTGTGCTATCATCCTTTTCGTGGTAGTGGTCGGTGCGAGTTTCGCTCTGTCATCCTTTTGGTGGGGGATCTGTCATCTTGTTGGTGTCAGATTGTGCGATAGTGTTTGTCCTATCATCCTTTTGGTGGTAGTGGCCGGTGTGAGTTTCGCTCCGTCATCCTCTTGGTGGGGGATCTGTTATCGTAATTGATGTCAGATTGTTCACTAGTGTTTGTCCTATCATCCTTTTGGTGGTAGTGGTCGGTGTGAGTTTCGCTCCGTCATCCTCTTGGTGGGGGGTCTGTCATCGTAATTGATGTCATATTGTTCGCTAGTGTTTGTCCTATCATCCTTTTGGTGGTAGTGGCCGGTGTGAGTTTCCCTCCGTCATCCTTTTGGTGGAAGGTCTGTCATCGTGATTGATGTCAGATTGTGCGACTGTGTTTGTCCTATCATCCTTTTGCTGGTAGTGGCCGGTGTGAGTTTTGCTCTTTCATCCTTTTGGTGGGGGGTCTGTCATCTGGATTGTTGTCTGATTGTGAGATAGTGTTTGTCCTATCATCCTTTTGGTGGTATTGGCCGGTGTGAGTTTCGCTCCGTCATCCTTTTGGTGGGGGGTCCTTCATATGGATTGATGTTATTTTATGCGATAGTGTTTGTCCTATCATCCTTTTTGTTGTAGTGGCCGGTGTGAGTTTCGCTCCGTCATCCTTTTGGTGGGGGGTCTGTCGTCCTGATTGATGCCAGATTGTGCGATGGTGTTTTTCCTATCATCCTTTTGGTGGTAGTGGCCGGTGTGAGTTTTGCTCCGTCATCCTTTTGGTGGAGGGTCTGTCATCTGGATTGGTGTCAGATTGTGAGACAGTGTTTGTCCTATCATCCTTTTGGTGGTAGTGGCCGGTATGAGTTTTGCTCTGTCATCCTTTTGGTGGGGGTCTGTCATCTGGATTGATGTCAGATTGTGCGATAGTGTTTGTGCTATCATCCTTTTGGTGGTAGTGGTCGGTGTGAGTTTCGCTCTGTCAAACTTTTGGTGGGGGGTCTGTCATCTTGTTGGTGTCAGATTGTGCGATAGTGTTTGTCCTATCATCCTTTTGGTGGTAGTGGCCGGTGTGAGTTTCACTCCGTCATCCTCTTGGTGGGGGATCTGTTATCCTAATTGATTTCAGATTGTTCGCTAGTGTTTGTCCTATCATCCTTTTGGTGGTAGTGCTCGGTGTGAGTTTCGCTCCGTCATCCTCTTGGTGGGGGGTCTGTCATCGTAATTGATGTCAGATTGTTCGCTAGTGTTTGTCCTATCATCCTTTTGGTGGTAGTGGCCGGTGTGAGTTTCCCTCCGTCATCCTTTTGGTGGAAGGTCTGTCATCGTGATTGATGTCAGATTGTGCGACTGTGTTTGTCCTATCATCCTTTTGGTGGTAGTGGCCGGTGTGAGTTTTGCTCCGTCATCCTTTTGGTGGGGGGTCTTTCATCTGGATTGGTGTCTGATTGTGAGATAGTGTTTGTCCTATCATCCTTTTGGTGGTATTGGCCGGTGTGAGTTTCGCTCCGTCATCCTTTTGGTGGGGGGTCCTTCATCTGGATTGATGTCAGTTTGTGCGATAGTGTTTGTCCTATCATCCTTTTTGTTGTAGTGGCCGGTGTGAGTTTCGCTCCGTCATCCTTTTGGTGGGGGGTCTGTCGTCTTGATTGATGTCAGATTGTGCGATGGTGTTTTTCCTATCATCCTTTTGGTGGAAGTGGCCGGTTTGAGTTTTGCTCCATCATCCTATTGGTGGGGGGTCTGTCATCTGTATTGGTGTCAGATTGTGAGATAGTGTTTCTCCTATCATCCTTTTGGTGGTATTGGCCGGTGTGAGTTTCGCTCCGTCATCCTCTTGGTGGGGGGTCTGTCATCGTAATTGATGTCATATTGTTCGCTAGTGTTTGTCCTATCATCCTTTTGGTGGTAGTGGCCGGTGTGAGTTTCCCTCCGTCATCCTTTTGGTGGAAGGTCTGTCATCGTGATTGATGTCAGATTGTGCGACTGTCTTTGTCCTATCATCCTTTTGGTGGTAGTGGCCGGTGTGAGTTTTGCTCTTTCATCCTTTTGGTGGGGGGTCTGTCATCTGGATTGTTGTCTGATTGTGAGATAGTGTTTGTCCTATCATCCTTTTGGTGGTATTGGCCGGTGTGAGTTTCGCTCCGTCATCCTTTTGGTGGGGGGTCCTTCATATGGATTGATGTTATTTTATGCGATAGTGTTTGTCCTATCATCCTTTTTGTTGTAGTGGCCGGTGTGAGTTTCGCTCCGTCATCCTTTTGGTGGGGGGTCTGTCGTCCTGATTGATGCCAGATTGTGCGATGGTGTTTTTCCTATCATCCTTTTGGTGGTAGTGGCCGGTGTGAGTTTTGCTCCGTCATCCTTTTGGTGGAGGGTCTGTCATCTGGATTGGTGTCAGATTGTGAGACAGTGTTTGTCCTATCATCCTTTTGGTGGTAGTGGCCGGTATGAGTTTTGCTCTGTCATCCTTTTGGTGGGGGTCTGTCATCTGGATTGATGTCAGATTGTGCGATAGTGTTTGTGCTATCATCCTTTTGGTGGTAGTGGTCGGTGTGAGTTTCGCTCTGTCAAACTTTTGGTGGGGGGTCTGTCATCTTGTTGGTGTCAGATTGTGCGATAG
This sequence comes from Lathyrus sativus, assembly GCA_963859935.3. Taxonomy (NCBI): domain Eukaryota; kingdom Viridiplantae; phylum Streptophyta; class Magnoliopsida; order Fabales; family Fabaceae; genus Lathyrus; species Lathyrus sativus. Next base: position 53,057 of record CAWUDS030002065.1, on the reverse strand, counting down.
TGTTTGTCCTATCATCCTTTTGGTGGTAGTGGCCGGTGTGAGTTTCACTCCGTCATCCTCTTGGTGGGGGATCTATTATCCTAATTGATGTCAGATTGTTCGCTAGTGTTTGTCCTATCATCCTTTTGGTGGTAGTGCTCGGTGTGAGTTTCGCTCCGTCATCCTCTTGGTGGGGGGTCTGTCATCGTAATTGATGTCAGATTGTTCGCTAGTGTTTGTCCTATCATCCTTTTGGTGGTAGTGGCCGGTGTGAGTTTCCCTCCGTCATCCTTTTGGTGGAAGGTCTGTCATCGTGATTGATGTCAGATTGTGCGACTGTGTTTGTCCTATCATCCTTTTGGTGGTAGTGGCCGGTGTGAGTTTTGCTCCGTCATCCTTTTGGTGGGGGGTCTGTCATCTGGATTGGTGTCTGATTGTGAGATAGTGTTTGTCCTATAATCCTTTTGGTGGTATTGGCCGGTGTGAGTTTCGCTCCGTCATCCTTTTGGTGGGGGGTCCTTCATCTGGATTGATGTCAGTTTGTGCGATAGTGTTTGTCCTATCATCCTTTTTGTTGTAGTGGCCGGTGTGAGTTTCGCTCTGTCATCCTTTTGGTGGGGGGTCTGTCGTCTTGATTGATGTCAGATTGTGCGATGGTGTTTTTCCTATCATCCTTTAGGTGGAAGTGGCCGGTTTGAGTTTTGCTCCGTCATCCTATTGGTGGGGGGTCTGTCATCTGTATTGGTGTCAGATTGTGAGATAGTGTTTCTCCTATCATCCTTTTGGTGGTATTGGCCGGTGTGAGTTTCGCTCCGTCATCCTTTTGGTGGGGGGTCTGTCATCTTGTTGGTGTCAGATTGTACGATAGTGTTTGTCATATCATCCTTTTCGTGGTAGTGGCCGGTGTGAGTTTCGCTCCGTCATCCTCTTGGTGGGAGTATGTCATCGTAATTGATGTCAGATTGTTCGCTAGTGTTTGTCCTATCATCCTTTTGGTGGTAGTGGTCGGTGTGAGTTTCGCTCCGTCATCCTTTTGGTGGAAGGTCTGTCATCGTGATTGATGTCAGATTGTGCGATGGTGTTTGTCCTATCATCCTTTTGGTGATAGTGGCCGGTGTGAGTTTTGCTCCGTCATCCTTTTGGTGAGGGGTTTGTCATCTGGATTGGTGTCTGATTGTGAGATAGTGTTTGTCCTGTCATCCTTTTGGTGGTATTGGCCGGTGTGAGTTTCGCTCCGTCATCCTTTTGGTAGGGGGTCTGTCATCTGGATTGATGTCAGTTTGTGCGATAGTGTTTGTCCTATCAGCCTTTTGGTGGTAGTGGCCGGTGTGAGTTTCGCTCCGTCATCCTTTTTGTGGGGGGTCTGTCATCTGGATTTGTGTCAGATTGTGAGATAGTGTTTATCCTATCATCCTTTTAGGGATAATGGAAGGTGTGAGTTTCGCTCTGTCATCCTTTTGGTGGGGGGTCTGTCATCTGGATTGATGTCAGATTGTGCGATAGTGTTTGTGCTATCATCCTTTTAGTGGTAGTGGTCGGTGTGAGTTTCGCTCCGTCATCCTTTTGGTGGGGGGTCTGTCATCTTGTTTGTGTGGTAGTGGCCGGTGTGAGTTTCGCTCCGTCATCCTTTTTTTGGGGGGGGGGGGGGGTCTGTCATCTTGTTGGTGTCAGATTGTGCGATAGTGTTTGTCCTATCTTCCTTTTGGTGGTAGTGGCCGGTGTGAGTTTCGCCCTGTCATCCTTTTGGTGGGGTGTCTGTCATCGTGATTGATGTCAGATTGTGCGATGGTGTTTGTCCTATCATCCTTTTGGTGGTAGTGGCCGGTGTGAGTTTTGCTCCGTCATCCTTTTGGTGGGGGGTTTGTCATCTTGATTGGTGTCAGATTGTGAGATTGTGTTTCTCCTATCATCCTTTTAGTGGTATTGGCCGGTGTGAGATTCGCTCCATCATCCTTTTGGTGGGGGGTCTGTCATGTGGATTGATGTCAGATTGTGCGATAGTGTTTCTCCTATCATCCTTTTGGTGGTAGTGGCCGGTGTGAGTTTCGCTCCGTCATCCTTTTGGTGAGGGGTCTGTCATCTGGATTGGTGTTAGATTGTGAGATAGTGTTTGTCCTATCATCCTTTTGGTGGTAGTGGCCGGTGTGTGTTTTACTCTGTCATCCTTTTGGTGGGGGGTATGTCATCTGGATTGATGTCAGATTGTGCGATAGTGTTTGTGCTATCATCCTTTTGGTGGTAGTGGTCGGTGTGAGTTTCGCTCTGTCATCCTTTTGGTGGGGGGTCTGTCATCTTGTTGGTGTCAGATTGTGCGATAGTGGTTGTCCTATCATCCTTTTGGTGGTAGTGGCCGGTGTGAGTTTCGCTCCGTCATCCTCTTGGTGGGGGGTCTGTCATCGTAATTGATGTCAGATTGTTCGCTAGAGTTTGTCCTATCATCCTTTTGGTGGTAGTGGCCGGTGTCAGTTTTGCTCCGTCATCCTTTTGGTGGAAGGTCTGTCATCGTGATTGATGTCAGATTGTGCGACGGTGTTTGTCCTATCATCCTTTTGGTGGTATTGGCCGGTGTGAGTTTTGCTCTGTCATCCTTTTGTTGGGGGTCTGTCATTTGGATTGATGTTAGATTGTGCGATTGTGTTTGTGCTATCATCCTTTTGGTGGTAGTGGTCGGTGTGAGTTTCACTCTGTCATCCTTTTGGTGGGGGGTCTGTCCTCTTGTTGGTGTCAGATTGTGCGATAGTGTTCGTCCTATCATCCTTTTGGTGGTAGTGGCCGGTGTGAGCTTCGCTCCGTCATCCTTTTGGTGGGGTTCGGTCATCGTAATTAATGTCAGATTGTTCGCTAGTGTTTGTCCTATCATCCTTTTGGTGGTAGTGGCCGCTGTGAGTTTCGCTCCATCATCCTTTTAGTCGAAGGTCTACCTTCGTGATTGATGTCAGATTGTGCGATGGTGTTTGTCCTATCATCCTTTTGGTGGTAGTGGCCGGTGTGAGTTTTGCTCCATCATACTTTTGGTGGGGGGTCTGTCATCTGGATTGGTGTCTGATTGTGAGATAGTGTTTGTCCTATCATCCTCTTGGTGGTATTGGCCGGTGTGAGTTTCGCTCCGTTATCCTTTTGGTGGGGGGTCTGTCATCTGGATTGAAGTCAGTTTGTGCGATAGTGTTTGTCCTATCATCCTTTTGGTGGTAGTGACCGGTGTGAGTTTTGCTCCGTCATTCTTTTCGTGGGGGGTCTGTCATCAGAATTGGTGTCAGATTGTGAGATAGTGTTTGTCCTATCATCCCTTTGGTGGTAATGGCTGGTGTGAGTTTCGCTCTGTCATCCTTTTGGTGGGGGGTCTGTTATCTGGATTGATGTCAAATTGTGCGATAGTGTTTGTGCTATCATCCTTTTGGTGGTAGTGGTCGGTGTGAGTTTCGCTCCGTCATCCTTTTGGTGGGGGGTCTGTCATCTTGTTTGTGTCAGATTCTGCGATAGTGTTTGTCCTATCATCCTTTTGGTGGTAGTGGCTGGTGTGAGTTTCGCTCCGTCATCCTTTTTGGAGGGGTGGGTCTGTCATCTTGTTGGTGTCAGATTGTGCGATAATGTTTGTCCTATCTTCCTTTTGGTGGTAGTGGCCGGTGTGAGTTTCGCTCCGTCATCCTTTTGGTGGGGTGTCTGTCATCGTGATTGATGTCAGATTGTGCGATGGTGTTTGTCCTATCATCCTTTTAGTGGTAGTGGCCGGTGTGAGTTTTGCTCCGTCATCCTTTTGGTGGGGGGTTTGTCATCTGGATTGGTGTCAGATTGTGAGATAGTGTTTGTCCTATCATCCTTTTGGTGGTATTGGCCGGTGTGAGATTCGCTCCGTCATCCTTTTGGTGGGGGGTCTGTCATGTGGATTGATGTCAGATTGTGCGATAGTGTTTGTCCTATCATCCTTTTGGTGGTAGTGGTCGGTGTGAGTTTCGCTCCGTCATCCTTTTGGTGGGGTGTCTGTCATCTGGATTGGTGTCAGATTGTGAGATAGTGTTTGTCCTATCATCCTTTTGGTGGTAGTGGCCGGTGTGAGTTTTGCTCTGTCATCCTTTTGGTGGGGGGTATGTCATTTGGATTGATGTCAGATTGTGCGATAGTGTTTGTGCTATCATCCTTTTGGTGGTAGTGGTCGGTGTGAGTTTCGCTCTGTCATCCTTTTGGTGGGGGGTCTGTCATCTTGTTGGTGTCAAATTTTACGATAGTGTTTGTCCTAGCATCCTTTTGGTGGTAGTGGCCGGTGTGAGTTTCGCTCCGTCATCCTCTTGGTGGGGGGTCTGTCATCGTAATTGATGTCAGATTGTTCGCTAGTGTTTGTCCTATCATCCTTTTGGTGGTAGTGGCCGGTGTGAGTTTCGCTTCGTCATCCTTTTGGTGGAAGGTCTGTCATCGTGATTGATGTCAGATTGTGCGACGGTGTTTGTCCTATCATCCTTTTGGTGGTAGTGGCCGGTGTGAGTTTTGCTCCGTCATCCTTTTGGTGGGGGTCTGTCATCTGGATTGGTGTCTGATTGTGAGATGGTGTTTGTCCTATCATCCTTTTGGTGGTATTGGCCGGTGTGACTTTTGCTCTGTCTTCCTTTTGGTGGGGGGTCCTTCATCTGGATTGATGTCAGTTTGTGCGATAGTGTTTGTCCTATCATCCTTTTGGTGGTAGTGGCCGGTGTGAGTTTTGCTCCGTCATCCTTTTTGTGGGGGGTCTGTCATCTGGATTGGTGTCTGATTGTGAGATAGTGTTTGTCCTATCATCCTTTTGGTGGTATTGGCCGGTGTGAGTTTCGCTCCGTCATCCTTTTGGTGGGGGGTTCTTCATCTGGATTGATGTCAGTTTGTGCGATAGTGTTTGTCCTATCATCCTTTTTGTTGTAGTGGCCGGTGTGAGTTTCGCTCCGTCATCCTTTTGGTGGGGGGTCTGTCGTCTTGATTGATGTCAGATTGTGCGATGGTGTTTTTCCTATCATCCTTTTGGTGGTAGTGGCCGGTGTGAGTTTTGCTCCGTCATCCTTTTGGTGGAGGGTCTGTCATCTGGATTGGTGTCAGATTGTGAAATAGCGTTTGTCCTATCATCCTTTTGGTGGTATTGGCCGGTGTGAGTTTTGCTCTGTCATCCTTTTGTTGGGGGTCTGTCATTTGGATTGATGTCAGATTGTGCGATTGTGTTTGTGCTATCATCCTTTTGGTGGTAGTGGTCGGTGTGAGTTTCACTCTGTCATCCTTTTGGTGGGGGGTCTGTCATCGTAATTGATGTCAGATTGTTCGCTAGTGTTTGTCCTATCATCCTTTTGGTGGTAGTGGCCGGTGTGAGTTTCGCTTCGTCATCCTTTTGGTGGAAGGTCTGTCATCGTGATTGATGTCAGATTGTGCGACGGTGTTTGTCCTATCATCCTTTTGGTGGTAGTGGCCGGTGTGAGTTTTGCTCCGTCATCCTTTTGGTGGGGGTCTGTCATCTGGATTGGTGTCTGATTGTGAGATGGTGTTTGTCCTATCATCCTTTTGGTGGTATTGGCCGGTTTGAATTTTGCTTTGTCATCCTTTTGGTGGGGGGTCCTTCATCTGGATTGATGTCAGTTTGTGCGATAATGTTTGTCCGATCATCCTTTTGGTGGTAGTGGCCGGTGTGAGTTTTGCTCCGTCATCCTTTTTGTGGGGGGTCTGTCATCTGGATTGGTGTCTGATTGTGAGATAGTGTTTGTCCTATCATCCTTTTGGTGGTATTGGCCGGTGTGAGTTTCGCTCCGTCATCCTTTTGGTGGGGGGTTCTTCATCTGGATTGATGTCAGTTTGTGCGATAGTGTTTGTCCTATCATCCTTTTTGTTGTAGTGGCCGGTGTGAGTTTCGCTCCGTCATCCTTTTGGGGGGGGTCTGTCGTCTTGATTGATGTCAGATTGTGCGATGGTGTTTTTCCTATCATCCTTTTGGTGGTAGTGGCCGGTGTGAGTTTTGCTCCGTCATCCTTTTGGTGGAGGGTCTGTCATCTGGATTGGTGTCAGATTGTGAAATAGTGTTTGTCCTATCATCCTTTTGGTGGTATTGGCCGGTGTGAGTTTCGCTCCGTCATCCTTTTGGTGGGGGGTCTGTCGTCTTGATTGATGTCAGATTGTGCGATTGTGTTTGTGCTATCATCCTTTTGGTGGTAGTGGTCGGTGTGAGTTTCACTCTGTCATCCTTTTGGTGGGGGGTCTGTCCTCTTGTTGGTGTCAGATTGTGCGATAGTGTTCGTCCTATCATCCTTTTGGTGGTAGTGGCCGGTGTGAGCTTCGCTCCGTCATCCTTTTGGTGGGGTTCGGTCATCGTAATTAATGTCAGATTGTTCGCTAGTGTTTGTCCTATCATCCTTTTGGTGGTAGTGGCCGCTGTGAGTTTCGCTCCATCATCCTTTTAGTCGAAGGTCTACCTTCGTGATTGATGTCAGATTGTGCGATGGTGTTTGTCCTATCATCCTTTTGGTGGTAGTGGCCGGTGTGAGTTTTGCTCCATCATACTTTTGGTGGGGGGTCTGTCATCTGGATTGGTGTCTGATATTGAGATAGTGTTTGTCCTATCATCCTCTTGGTGGTATTGGCCGGTGTGAGTTTCGCTCCGTTATCCTTTTGGTGGGGGGTCTGTCATCTGGATTGAAGTCAGTTTGTGCGATAGTGTTTGTCCTATCATCCTTTTGGTGGTAGTGACCGGTGTGAGTTTTGCTCCGTCATCCTTTTCGTGGGGGGTCTGTCATCAGAATTGGTGTCAGATTGTGAGATAGTGTTTGTCCTATCATCCCTTCGGTGGTAATGGCTGGTGTGAGTTTCGCTCTGTCATCCTTTTGGTGGCGGGTCTGTTATCTGGATTGATGTCAGATTGTGAGATAGTGTTTGTGCTATCATCCTTTTGGTGGTAGTGGTCGGTGTGAGTTTCGCTCCGTCATCCTTTTGGTGGGGGGTCTGTCATCTTGTTTGTGTCAGATTCTGCGATAGTGTTTGTCCTATCATCCTTTTGGTGGTAGTGGCTGGTGTGAGTTTCGCTCCGTCATCCTTTTTGGAGGGGTGGGTCTGTCATCTTGTTGGTGTCAGATTGTGCGATAATGTTTGTCCTATCTTCCTTTTGGTGGTAGTGGCCGGTGTGAGTTTCGCTCCGTCATCCTTTTGGTGGGGTGTCTGTCATCGTGATTGATGTCAGATTGTGCGATGGTGTTTGTCCTATCATCCTTTTGGTGGTAGTGGCCGGTGTGAGTTTTGCTCCGTCATCCTTTTGGTGGGGGGTTTGTCATCTGGATTGGTGTCAGATTGTGAGATAGTGTTTGTCCTATCATCCTTTTGGTGGTATTGGCCGGTGTGAGATTCGCTCCGTCATCCTTTTGGTGGGGGGTTTGTCATGTGGATTGATGTCAGATTGTGCGATAGTGTTTGTCCTATCATCCTTTTGGTGGTAGTGGCCGGTGTGAGTCTCGCTCCATCATCCTTTTGGTGAGGGGTCTGTCATCTGGATTGGTGTCAGATTGTGAGAGAGTGTTTGTCCTATCATCCTTTTGGTGGTAGTGGCCGGTGTGAGTTTTACTCTGTCATCCTTTTGGTGGGGGGTCTGTCATCTGTATTGATGTCATATTCTGCGATAGTGTTTGTGCTATCATCCTTTTGGTGGTTGTGGTCGGTGTGAGTTTCGCTCTGTCATCCTTTTGGTGGGGGGTCTGTCATCTTGTTGGTGTCAGATTGTGCGATAGTGTTTGTCCTATCATCCTTTTGGTGGTAGTGGCCGGTGTGAGTTTCGCTCCGTCATCCTCTTGGTGGGGGATCTGTCATCGTAATTGATGTCAGATTGTTCGCTAGTGTTTGTCCTATCATCCTTTTGGTGGTAGTGGTCGGTGTGAGTTTCGCTCCGTCATCCTTTTGGTGGGGGGTCTGTCATCTTGTTGGTGTTAGATTGTGCGATAGTTTTGTCCTATCATCCTTTTGGTGGTAGTGGCCGGTGTGAGTTTTGCTCCGTCATCCTCTTGGTGGGGGGTCTGTCATCGTAATTGATGTCAGATTGTTCGCTAGAGTTTGTCCTATCATCCTTTTGGTGGTAGAGGCCGGTGTGAGTTTCGCTCCGTCATCCTTTTGGTGGAAGGTCTGTCATCGTGATTGATGTCAGATTGTGCGACGGTGTTTCTCCTATCATCCTTTTGGTGGTAGTGGCCGGTGTGAGTTTTGCTCCGTCATCCTTTTTGTGGGGGGTCTGTCATCTGGATTGGTGTCTGATTGTGAGATAGTGTTTGTCCTATCATCCTTTTGGTGGTATTGGCCGGTGTGAGTTTCGCTCCGTCATCCTTTTGGTGGGGGGTTCTTCATCTGGATTGATGTCAGTTTGTGCGGTAGTGTTTGTCCTATCATCCTTTTTGTTGTAGTGGCCGGTGTGAGTTTCGCTCCGTCATCCTTTTGGTGGGGGGTCTGTCGTCTTGATTGATGTCAGATTGTGCGATTGTGTTTGTGCTATCATCCTTTTGGTGGTAGTGGTCGGTGTGAGTTTCACTCTGTCATCCTTTTGGTGGGGGGTCTGTCCTCTTGTTGGTGTCAGATTGTGCGATAGTGTTCGTCCTATCATCCTTTTGGTGGTAGTGGCCGGTGTGAGCTTCGCTCCGTCATCCTTTTGGTGGGGTTCGGTCATCGTAATTAATGTCAGATTGTTCGCTAGTGTTTGTCCTATCATCCTTTTGGTGGTAGTGGCCGCTGTGAGTTTCGCTCCATCATCCTTTTAGTCGAAGGTCTACCTTCGTGATTGATGTCAGATTGTGCGATGGTGTTTGTCCTATCATCCTTTTGGTGGTAGTGGCCGGTGTGAGTTTTGCTCCATCATACTTTTGGTGGGGGGTCTGTCATCTGGATTGGTGTCTGATTGTGAGATAGTGTTTGTCCTATCATCCTCTTGGTGGTATTGGCCGGTGTGAGTTTCGCTCCGTTATCCTTTTGGTGGGGGGTCTGTCATCTGGATTGAAGTCAGTTTGTGCGATAGTGTTTGTCCTATCATCCTTTTGGTGGTAGTGACCGGTGTGAGTTTTGCTCCGTCATCCTTTTCGTGGGGGGTCTGTCATCAGAATTGGTGTCAGATTGTGAGATAGTGTTTGTCCTATCATCCCTTTGGTGGTAATGGCTGGTGTGAGTTTCGCTCTGTCATCCTTTTGGTGGCGGGTCTGTTATCTGGATTGATGTCAGATTGTGAGATAGTGTTTGTGCTATCATCCTTTTGGTGGTAGTGGTCGGTGTGAGTTTCGCTCTGTCATCCTTTTGGTGGGGGGTCTGTCATCTTGTTTGTGTCAGATTCTGCGATAGTGTTTGTCCTATCATCCTTTTGGTGGTAGTGGCTGGTGTGAGTTTCGCTCCGTCATCCTTTTTGGAGGGGTGGGTCTGTCATCTTGTTGGTGTCAGATTGTGCGATAATGTTTGTCCTATCTTCCTTTTGGTGGTAGTGGCCGGTGTGAGTTTCGCTCCGTCATCCTTTTGGTGGGGTGTCTGTCATCGTGATTGATGTCAGATTGTGCGATGGTGTTTGTCCTATCATCCTTTTGGTGGTAGTGGCCGGTGTGAGTTTTGCTCCGTCATCCTTTTGGTGGGGGGTTTGTCATCTAGATTGGTGTCAGATTGTGAGATAGTGTTTGTCCTATCATCCTTTTGGTGGTATTGGCCGGTGTGAGATTCGCTCCGTCATCCTTTTGGTGGGGGGTTTGTCATGTGGATTGATGTCAGATTGTGCGATAGTGTTTGTCCTATCATCCTTTTGGTGGTAGTGGCCGGTGTGACTCTCGCTCCATCATCCTTTTGGTGAGGGGTCTGTCATCTGGATTGGTGTCAGATTGTGAGAGAGTGTTTGTCCTATCATCCTTTTGGTGGTAGTGGCCGGTGTGAGTTTTACTCTGTCATCCTTTTGGTGGGGGGTCTGTCATCTGTATTGATGTCAGATTCTGCGATTGTGTTTGTGCTATCATCCTTTTGGTGGTTGTGGTCGGTGTGAGTTTCGCTCTGTCATCCTTTTGGTGGGGGGTCTGTCATCTTGTTGGTGTCAGATTGTGCGATAGTGTTTGTCCTATCATCCTTTTGGTGGTAGTGGCCGGTGTGAGTTTCGCTCCGTCATCCTCTTGGTGGGGGATCTGTCATCGTAATTGATGTCAGATTGTTCGCTAGTGTTTGTCCTATCATCCTTTTGGTGGTAGTGGTCGGTGTGAGTTTCGCTCCGTCATCCTTTTGGTGGGGGGTCTGTCATCTTGTTGGTGTCAGATTGTGCGATAGTTTTGTCCTATCATCCTTTTGGTGGTAGTGGCCGGTGTGAGTTTCGCTCCGTCATCCTCTTGGTGGGGGGTCTGTCATCGTAATTGATGTCAGATTGTTCGCTTGAGTTTGTCCTATCATCCTTTTGGTGGTAGTGGCCGGTGTGAGTTTCGCTCCGTCATCCTTTTGGTGGAAGGTCTGTCATCGTGATTGATGTCAGATTGTGCGACGGTGTTTGTCCTATCATCCTTTTGGTGGTAGTGGCCGGTGTGAGTTTTGCTCCGTCATCCTTTTTGTGGGGGGTCTGTCATCTGGATTGGTGTTTGATTGTGAGATAGTGTTTGTCCTATCATCCTTTTGGTGGTATTGGCCGGTGTGAGTTTCGCTCCGTCATCCTTTTGGTGGGGGGTTCTTCATCTGGATTGATGTCAGTTTGTGCGATAGTGTTTGTCCTATCATCCTTTTTGTTGTAGTGGCCGGTGTGAGTTTCGCTCCGTCATCCTTTTGGTGGGGGGTCTGTCGTATTGATTGATGTCAGATTGTGCGATTGTGTTTGTGCTATCATCCTTTTGGTGGTAGTGGTCGGTGTGAGTTTCACTCTGTCATCCTTTTGGTGGGGGGTCTGTCCTCTTGTTGGTGTCAGATTGTGCGATAGTCTTCGTCCTATCATCCTTTTGGTGGTAGTGGCCGGTGTGAGCATCGCTCCGTCATCCTTTTGGTGGGGCTCGGTCATCGTAATTAATGTCAGATTGTTCGCTAGTGTTTGTCCTATCATCCTTTTGGTGGTAGTGGCCGCTGTGAGTTTCGCTCCATCATCCTTTTAGTCGAAGGTCTACCTTCGTGATTGATGTCATATTGTGCGATGGTGTTTGTCCTATCATCCTTTTGGTGGTAGTGGCCGGTGTGAGTTTTACTCCATCATACTTTTGGTGGGGGGTCTGTCATCTGGATTGGTGTCTGATTGTGAGATAGTGTTTGTCCTATCATCCTCTTGGTGGTATTGGCCGGTGTGAGTTTCGCTCCGTTATCCTTTTGGTGGGGGGTCTGTCATCTGGATTGAAGTCAGTTTGTGCGATAGTGTTTGTCCTATCATCCTTTTGGTGGTAGTGACCGGTGTGAGTTTTGCTCCGTCATCCTTTTCGTGGGGGGTCTGTCATCAGAATTGGTGTCAAATTGTGAGATAGTGTTTGTCCTATCATCCCTTTGGTGGTAATGGCTGGTGTGAGTTTCGCTCTGTCATCCTTTTGGTGGCGGGTCTGTTATCTGGATTGATGTCAGATTGTGAGATAGTGTTTGTGCTATCATCCTTTTGGTGGTAGTGGTCGGTGTGAGTTTCGCTCCGTCATCCTTTTGGTGGGGGGTCTGTCATCTTGTTTGTGTCAGATTCTGCGATAGTGTTTGTCCTATCATCCTTTTGGTGGTAGTGGCTGGTGTGAGTTTCGCTCCGTCATCCTTTTTGGAGGGGTGGGTCTGTCATCTTGTTGGTGTCAGATTGTGCGATAATGTTTGTCCTATCTTCCTTTTGGTGGTAGTGGCCGGTGTGAGTTTCGCTCCGTCATCCTTTTGGTGGGGTGTCTGTCATCGTGATTGATGTCAGATTGTGCGATGGTGTTTGTCCTATCATCCTTTTGGTGGTAGTGGTCGGTGTGAGTTTTGCTCCGTCATCCTTTTGGTGGGGGGTTTGTCATCTGGATTGGTGTCAGATTGTGAGATAGTGTTTGTCCTATCATCCTTTTGGTGGTATTGGCAGGTGTGAGATTCGCTCCGTCATCCTTTTGGTGGGGGGTCTGTCATGTGGATTGATGTCAGATTGTGCGATAGTGTTTGTCCTATCATCCTTTTGGTGGTAGTGGTCGGTGTGAGTTTCGCTCCGTCATCCTTTTGGTGGGGTGTCTGTCATCTGGATTGGTGTCAGATTGTGAGATAGTGTTTGTCCTATCATCCTTTTGGTGGTAGTGGCCGGTGTGAGTTTTGCTCTGTCATCCTTTTGGTGGGGGGTATGTCATTTGGATTGATGTCAGATTGTGCGATAGTGTTTGTGCTATCATCCTTTTGGTGGTAGTGGTCGGTGTGAGTTTCGCTCTGTCATCCTTTCGGTGGGGGGTCTGTCATCTTGTTGGTGTCAAATTTTACGATAGTGTTTGTCCTAACATCCTTTTGGTGGTAGTGGCCGGTGTGAGTTTCGCTCCGTCATCCTCTTGGTGGGGGGTCTGTCATCGTAATTGATGTCAGATTGTTCGCTAGTGTTTGTCCTATCATCCTTTTGGTGGTAGTGGACGGTGTGAGTTTCGCTTCGTCATCCTTTTGGTGGAAGGTCTGTCATCGTGATTGATGTCAGATTGTTCGACGGTGTTTGTCCTATCATCCTTTTGGTGGTAGTGGCCGGTGTGAGTTTTGCTCCGTCATCCTTTTGGTGGGGGTCTGTCATCTGGATTGGTGTCTGATTGTGAGATGGTGTTTGTCCTATCATCCTTTTGGTGGTATTGGCCGGTGTGAATTTTGCTCTGTCATCCTTTTGGTGGGGGGTCCTTCATCTGGATTGATGTCAGTTTGTGCGATAGTGTTTGTCCTATCATCCTTTTGGTGGTAGTGGCCGGTGTGAGTTTTGCTCCGTCATCCTTTTTGTGGGGGGTCTGTCATCTGGATTGGTGTCTGATTGTGAGATAGTGTTTGTCCTATCATACTTTTGGTGGTATTGGCCGGTGTGAGTTTCGCTCCGTCATCCTTTTGGTGGGGGGTTCTTCATCTGGATTGATGTCAGTTTGTGCGATAGTGTTTGTCCTATCATCCTTTTTGTTGTAGTGGCCGGTGTGAGTTTCGCTCCGTCATCCTTTTGGTGGGGGGTCTGTCGTCTTGATTGATATCAGATTGTGCGATGGTGTTTTTCCTATCATCCTTTTGGTGGTAGTGGCCGGTGTGAGTTTTGCTCCGTCATCCTTTTGGTGGAGGGTCTGTCATCTGGATTGGTGTCAGATTGTGAAATAGTGTTTGTCCTATCATCCTTTTGGTGGTATTGGCCGGTGTGAGTTTTGCTCTGTCATCCTTTTGTTGGGGGTCTGTCATTTGGATTGATGTCAGATTGTGCGATTGTGTTTGTGCTATCATCCTTTTGGTGGTAGTGGTCGGTGTGAGTTTCACTCTGTCATCCTTTTGGTGGGGGGTCTGTCATCGTAATTGATGTCAGATTGTTCGCTAGTGTTTGTCCTATCATCCTTTTGGTGGTAGTGGCCGGTGTGAGTTTCGCTTCGTCGTCCTTTTTGTGGAAGGTCTGTCATCGTGATTGATGTCAGATTGTGCGACGGTGTTTGTCCTATCATCCTTTTGGTGGTAGTGGCCGGTGTGAGTTTTGCTCCGTCATCCTTTTCGTGGGGGTCTGTCATCTGGATTGGTGTCTGATTGTGAGATGGTGTTTGTCCTATCATCCTTTTGGTGGTATTGGCCGGTGTGACTTTTGCTCTGTCATCCTTTTGGTGGGGGGTCCTTCATCTGGATTGATGTCAGTTTGTGCGATAGTGTTTGTCCTATCATCCTTTTGGTGGTAGTGGCCGGTGTGAGTTTTGCTCCGTCATCCTTTTGGTGGGGGGTCTGTCATCTGGATTGGTGTCTGATTGTGAGATAGTGTTTGTCCTATCATCCTTTTGGTGGTATTGGCCGGTGTGAGTTTCGCTCCGTCATCCTTTTGGTGGGGGGTTCTTCATCTGGATTGATGTCAGTTTGTGCGATAGTGTTTGTCCTATCATCCTTTTTGTTGTAGTGGCCGGTGTGAGTTTCGCTCCGTCATCCTTTTGGTGGGGGGTCTGTCGTCTTGATTGATGTCAGATTGTGCGATGGTGTTTTTCCTATCATCCTTTTGGTGGTAGTGGCCGGTGTGAGTTTTGCTCCGTCATCCTTTTGGTGGAGGGTCTGTCATCTGGATTGGTGTCAGATTGTGAAATAGTGTTTGTCCTATCATCCTTTTGGTGGTATTGGCCGGTGTGAGTTTTGCTCTGTCATCCTTTTGTTGGGGGTCTGTCATTTGGATTGATGTCAGATTGTGCGATTGTGTTTGTGCTATCATCCTTTTGGTGGTAGTGGTCGGTGTGACTTTCACTCTGTCATCCTTTTGGTGGGGGGTCTGTCCTCTTGTTGGTGTCAGATTGTGCGATAGTGTTCGTCCTATCATCCTTTTGGTGGTAGTGGCCGGTGTGAGCTTCGCTCCGTCATCCTTTTGGTGGGGTTCGGTCATCGTAATTAATGTCAGATTGTTCGCTAGTGTTTGTCCTATCATCCTTTTGGTGGTAGTGGCCGCTATGAGTTTCGCTCCATCATCCTTTTAGTCGAAGGTCTACCTTCGTGATTGATGTCAGATTGTGCGATGGTGTTTGTCCTATCATCCTTTTGGTGGTAGTGGCCGGTGTGAGTTTTGCTCCATCATACTTTTCGTGGGGGGTCTGTCATCTGGATTTGTGTATGATTGTGAGATAGTGTTTGTCCTATCATCCTCTTGGTGGTATTGGCCGGTGTGAGTTTCGCTCCGTTATCCTTTTGGTGGGGGGTCTGTCATCTGGATTGAAGTCAGTTTATGCGATAGTGTTTGTCCTATCATCCTTTTGGTGGTAGTGACCGGTGTGAGTTTTTCTCCGTCATCCTTTTCGTGGGGGGTCTGTCATCAGAATTGGTGTCAGATTGTGAGATAGTGTTTGTCCTATCATCCCTTTGGTGGTAATGGCTGGTGTGAGTTTCGCTCTGTCATCCTTTTGGTGGGGGGTCTGTTATCTGGATTGATGTCAGATTGTGCGATAGTGTTTGTGCTATCATCCTTTTGGTGGTAGTGGTCGGTGTGAGTTTCGCTCCGTCATCCTTTTGGTGGGGGGTCTGTCATCTTGTTTGTGTCAGATTCTGCGATAGTGTTTGTCCTATCATCCTTTTGGTGGTAGTGGCTGGTGTGAGTTTCGCTCCGTCATCCTTTTTGGAGGGGTGGGTCTGTCATCTTGTTGGTGTCAGATTGTGCGATAATGTTTGTCCTATCTTCCTTTTGGTGGTAGTGGCCGATGTGAGTTTCGCTCCGTCATCCTTTTGGTGGGGTGTCTGTCATCGTGATTGATGTCAGATTGTGCGATGGTGTTTGTCCTATCATCCTTTTGGTGGTAGTGGCCGGTGTGAGTTGTGCTCCGTCATCCTTTTGGTGGGGGGTTTTTCATCTGGATTGGTGTCAGATTGTGAGATAGTGTTTGTCCTATCATCCTTTTGGTGGTATTGGCCGGTGTGAGATTCGCTCCGTCATCCTTTTGGTGGGGGGTCTGTCATGTGGATTGATGTCAGATTGTGCGATAGTGTTTGTCCTATCATCCTTTTGGTGGTAGTGGTCGGTGTGAGTTTCGCTCCGTCATCCTTTTGGTGGGGTGTCTGTCATCTGGATTGGTGTCAGATTGTGAGATAGTGTTTATCCTATCATCCTTTTGGTGGTAGTGGCCGGTGTGAGTTTTGCTCTGTCATCCTTTTGGTGGGGGGTATGTCATTTGGATTGATGTCAGATTGTGCGATAGTGTTTGTGCTATCATCCTTTTGGTGGTAGTGGTCGGTGTGAGTTTCGCTCTGTCATCCTTTTGGTGGGGGGTCTGTCATCTTGTTGGTGTCAAATTTTACGATAGTGTTTGTCCTAGCATCCTTTTGGTGGTAGTGGCCGGTGTGAGTTTCGCTCCGTCTTCCTCTTGGTGGGGGGTCTGTCATCGTAATTGATGTCAGATTGTTCGCTAGTGTTTGTCCTATCATCCTTTTGGTGGTAGTGGACGGTGTGAGTTTCGCTTCGTCATCCTTTTGGTGGAAGGTCTGTCATCGTGATTGATGTCAGATTGTTCGACGGTGTTTGTCCTATCATCCTTTTGGTGGTAGTGGCCGGTGTGAGTTTTGCTCCGTCATCCTTTTGGTGGGGGTCTGTCATCTGGATTGGTGTCTGATTGTGAGATGGTGTTTGTCCTATCATCCTTTTGGTGGTATTGGCCGGTGTGAATTTTGCTCTGTCATCCTTTTGGTGGGGGGTCCTTCATCTGGATTGATGTCAGTTTGTGCGATAGTGTTTGTCCTATCATCCTTTTGGTGGTAGTGGCCGGTGTGAGTTTTGCTCCGTCATCCTTTTTGTGGGGGGTCTGTCATCTGGATTGGTGTCTGATTGTGAGATAGTGTTTGTCCTATCATACTTTTGGTGGTATTGGCCGGTGTGAGTTTCGCTCCGTCATCCTTTTGGTGGGGGGTTCTTCATCTGGATTGATGTCAGTTTGTGCGATAGTGTTTGTCCTATCATCCTTTTTGTTGTAGTGGCCGGTGTGAGTTTCGCTCCGTCATCCTTTTGGTGGGGGGTCTGTCGTCTTGATTGATGTCAGATTGTGCGATGGTGTTTTTCCTATCATCCTTTTGGTGGTAGTGGCCGGTGTGAGTTTTGCTCCGTCATCCTTTTGGTGGAGGGTCTGTCATCTGGATTGGTGTCAGATTGTGAAATAGTGTTTGTCCTATCATCCTTTTGGTGGTATTGGCCGGTGTGAGTTTTGCTCTGTCATCCTTTTGTTGGGGGTCTGTCATTTGGATTGATGTCAGATTGTGCGATTGTGTTTGTGCTATCATCCTTTTGGTGGTAGTGGTCGGTGTGAGTTTCACTCTGTCATCCTTTTGGTGGGGGGTCTGTCATCGTAATTGATGTCAGATTGTTCGCTAGTGTTTGTCCTATCATCCTTTTGGTGGTAGTGGCCGGTGTGAGTTTCGCTTCGTCGTCCTTTTGGTGGAAGGTCTGTCATCGTGATTGATGTCAGATTGTGCGACGGTGTTTGTCCTATCATCCTTTTGGTGGTAGTGGCCGGTGTGAGTTTTGCTCCGTCATCCTTTTCGTGGGGGTCTGTCATCTGGATTGGTGTCTGATTGTGAGATGGTGTTTGTCCTATCATCCTTTTGGTGGTATTGGCCGGTGTGACTTTTGCTCTGTCATCCTTTTGGTGGGGGGTCCTTCATCTGGATTGATGTCAGTTTGTGCGATAGTGTTTGTCCTATCATCCTTTTGGTGGTAGTGGCCGGTGTGAGTTTTGCTCCGTCATCCTTTTTGTGGGGGGTCTGTCATCTGGATTGGTGTCTGATTGTGAGATAGTGTTTGTCCTATCATCCTTTTGGTGGTATTGGCCGGTGTGAGTTTCGCTCCGTCATCCTTTTGGTGGGGGGTTCTTCATCTGGATTGATGTCAGTTTGTGCGATAGTGTTTGTCCTATCATCCTTTTTGTTGTAGTGGCCGGTGTGAGTTTCGCTCCGTCATCCTTTTGGTGGGGGGTCTGTCGTCTTGATTGATGTCAGATTGTGCGATGGTGTTTTTCCTATCATCCTTTTGGTGGTAGTGGCCGGTGTGAGTTTTGCTCCGTCATCCTTTTGGTGGAGGGTCTGTCATCTGGATTGGTGTCAGATTGTGAAATAGTGTTTGTCCTATCATCCTTTTGGTGGTATTGGCCGGTGTGAGTTTTGCTCTGTCATCCTTTTGTTGGGGGTCTGTCATTTGGATTGATGTCAGATTGTGCGATTGTGTTTGTGCTATCATCCTTTTGGTGGTAGTGGTCGGTGTGACTTTCACTCTGTCATCCTTTTGGTGGGGGGTCTGTCCTCTTGTTGGTGTCAGATTGTGCGATAGTGTTCGTCCTATCATCCTTTTGGTGGTAGTGGCCGGTGTGAGCTTCGCTCCGCATCCTTTTGGTGGGGTTCGGTCATCGTAATTAATGTCAGATTGTTCGCTAGTGTTTGTCCTATCATCCTTTTGGTGGTAGTGGCCGCTATGAGTTTCGCTCCATCATCCTTTTAGTCGAAGGTCTACCTTCGTGATTGATGTCAGATTGTGCGATGGTGTTTGTCCTATCATCCTTTTGGTGGTAGTGGCCGGTGTGAGTTTTGCTCCATCATACTTTTCGTGGGGGGTCTGTCATCTGGATTTGTGTCTGATTGTGAGATAGTGTTTGTCCTATCATCCTCTTGGTGGTATTGGCCGGTGTGAGTTTCGCTCCGTTATCCTTTTGGTGGGGGGTCTGTCATCTGGATTGAAGTCAGTTTATGCGATAGTGTTTGTCCTATCATCCTTTTGGTGGTAGTGACCGGTGTGAGTTTTGCTCCGTCATCCTTTTCGTGGGGGGTCTGTCATCAGAATTGGTGTCAGATTGTGAGATAGTGTTTGTCCTATCATCCCTTTGGTGGTAATGGCTGGTGTGAGTTTCGCTCTGTCATCCTTTTGGTGGGGGGTCTGTTATCTGGATTGATGTCAGATTGTGCGATAGTGTTTGTGCTATCATCCTTTTGGTGGTAGTGGTCGGTGTCAGTTTCGCTCCGTCATCCTTTTGGTGGGGGGTCTGTCATCTTGTTTGTGTCAGATTCTGCGATAGTGTTTGTCCTATCATCCTTTTGGTGGTAGTGGCTGGTGTGAGTTTCGCTCCGTCATCCTTTTTGGAGGGGTGGGTCTGTCATCTTGTTGGTGTCAGATTGTGCGATAATGTTTGTCCTATCTTCCTTTTGGTGGTAGTGGCCGGTGTGAGTTTCGCTCCGTCATCCTTTTGGTGGGGTGTCTGTCATCGTGATTGATGTCAGATTGTGCGATGGTGTTTGTCCTATCATCCTTTTGGTGGTAGTGGCCGGTGTGAGTTGTGCTCCGTCATCCTTTTGGTGGGGGGTTTTTCATCTGGATTGGTGTCAGATTGTGAGATAGTGTTTGTCCTATCATCCTTTTGGTGGTATTGGCCGGTGTGAGATTCGCTCCGTCATCCTTTTGGTGGGGGGTCTGTCATGTGGATTGATGTCAGATTGTGCGATAGTGTTTGTCCTATCATCCTTTTGGTGGTAGTGGTCGGTGTGAGTTTCGCTCCGTCATCCTTTTGGTGGGGTGTCTGTCATCTGGATTGGTGTCAGATTGTGAGATAGTGTTTATCCTATCATCCTTTTGGTGGTAGTGGCCGGTGTGAGTTTTGCTCTGTCATCCTTTTGGTGGGGGGTATGTCATTTGGATTGATGTCAGATTGTGCGATAGTGTTTGTGCTATCATCCTTTTGGTGGTAGTGGTCGGTGTGAGTTTCGCTCTGTCATCCTTTTGGTGGGGGGTCTGTCATCTTGTTGGTGTCAAATTTTACGATAGTGTTTGTCCTAGCATCCTTTTGGTGGTAGTGGCCGGTGTGAGTTTCGCTCCGTCATCCTCTTGGTGGGTGGTCTGTCATCGTAATTGATGTCAGATTGTTCGCAAGTGTTTGTCCTATCATCCTTTTGGTGGTAGTGGCCGGTGTGAGTTTCGCTTCGTCATCCTCTTGGTGGGTGGTCTGTCATCGTAATTGATGTCAGATTGTTCGCAAGTGTTTGTCCTATCATCCTTTTGGTGGTAGTGGCCGGTGTGAGTTTCGCTTCGTCATCCTTTTGGTGGAAGGTCTGTCATCGTGATTGATGTCAGATTGTGCGACGGTGTTTGTCCTATCATCCTTTTGGTGGTAGTGGCCGGTGTGAGTTTTGCGCAGTCATCCTTTTGGTGGGGGTCTGTCATCTGGATTGGTGTCTGATTGTGAGATGGTGTTTGTCCTATCATCCTTTTGGTGGTATTGGCCGGTGTGACTTTTGCTCTGTCATCCTTTTGGTGGGGGGTCCTTCATCTGGATTGATGTCAGTTTGTGCGATAGTGTTTGTCCTATCATCCTTTTGGTGGTAGTGGCCGGTGTGAGTTTTGCTCCGTCATCCTTTTTGTGGGGGGTCTGTCATCTGGATTGGTGTCTGATTGTAAGATAGTGTTTGTCCTATCATCCTTTTGGTGGTATTGGCCGGTGTGAGTTTCGCTCCGTCATCCTTTTGGTGGGGGGTTCTTCATCTGGATTGATGTCAGTTTGTGCGATAGTGTTTGTCCTATCATCCTTTTTGTTGTAGTGGCCGGTGTGAGTTTCGCTCCGTCATCCTTTTGGTGGGGGGTCTGTCGTCTTGATTGATGTCAGATTGTGCGATGGTGTTTTTCCTATCATCCTTTTGGTGGTAGTGGCCGGTGTGAGTTTTGCTCCGTCATCCTTTTGGTGGAGGGTCTGTCATCTGGATTGGTGTCAGATTCTGAAATAGTGTTTGTCCTATCATCCTTTTGGTGGTATTGGCCGGTGTGAGTTTTGCTCTGTCATCCTTTTGTTGGGGGTCTGTCATTTGGATTGATGTCAGATTGTGCGATTGTGTTTGTGCTATCATCCTTTTGGTGGTAGTGGTCGGTGTGAGTTTCACTCTGTCATCCTTTTGGTGGGGGGTCTGTCCTCTTGTTGGTGTCAGATTGTGCGATAGTGCTCGTCCTATCATCCTTTTGGTGGTAGTGGCCGGTGTGAGCTTCGCTCCGTCATCCTTTTGGTGGGGTTCGGTCATCGTAATTAATGTCAGATTGTTCGCTAGTGTTTGTCCTATCATCCTTTTGGTGGTAGTGGCCGGTGTGAATTTCGCTCCATGATCCTTTTAGTGGAAGGTCTGCCTTCGTGATTGATGTCAGATTGTGCGATAGTGTTTGTCCTATCATCCTTTTGGTGGTAGTGGCCGGTGTGAGTTTTGCTCCGTCATCCTTTTGGCGGGGGGTCTGTCATCTGGATTGGTGTCTGATTGTGAGATAGTGTTTGTCCTATCATCCTCTTGGTGGTATTGGCCGGTGTGAGTTTCGCTCCGTTATCCTTTTGGTGGGGGGTCTGTCATCTGGATTGAAGTCAGTTTGTACGATAGTGTTTGTCCTATCATCCTTTTGGTGGTAGTGACCGGTGTGAGTTTTGCTCCGTCATCCTTTTCGTGGGGGGTCTGTCATCTGGATTGGTGTCAGATTGTGAGATAGTGTTTGTCCTATCATCCCTTTGGTGGTAATGGCTGGTGTGAGTTTCGCTCTGTCATCCTTTTGTTGGGGGGTCTGTTATCTGGATTGATGTCAGATTGTGCGATAGTGTTTGTGCTATCATCCTTTTGGTGGTAGTGGTCGGTGTGAGTTTCGCTCAGTCATCCTTTTGGTGGGGGGTCTGTCATCTTGTTTGTGTCAGATTCTGCGATAGTGTTTGTCCTATCATCCTTTTGGTGGTAGTCTTTGGTGTGAGTTTCGCTCCGTCATCCTTTTTGGAGGGGTGGGTCTGTCATCGTGATTGATGTCAGATTGTGCGATGGTGTTTGTCCTATCATCCTTTTGGTGGTAGTGGCCGGTGTGAGTTTTGCTCCGTCATCCTTTTGGTGGGGGGTTTGTCATCTGGATTGGTGTCAGATTGTGAGATAGTGTTTGTCCTATCATCCTTTTGGTGGTATTGGCCGGTGTGAGATTTGCTCCGTCATCCTTTTGGTGGGGGGTCTGTCATGTGGATTGATGTCAGATTGTGCGATAGTGTTTGTCCTATCATCCTTTTGGTGGTAGTGGTCAGTGTGAGATTCGCTCAGTCATCCTTTTGGTGCGGTGTCTGTCATCTGGATTGGTGTCAGATTGTGAGATAGTGTTTGTTCTATCATCCTTTTGGTGGTAGTGGCCGGTGTGAGTTTTGCTCTGTCATCCTTTTGGTGGGGGGTCTGTCATTTGGATTGATGTCAGATTGTGCGATAGTGTTTGTGCTATCATCCTTTTGGTGGTAGTGGTCGGTGTGAGTTTCGCTCTGTCATCCTTTTGGTGGGGGGTCTGTCATCTTGTTGGTGTCAAATTTTACGATAGTGTTTGTCCTAGCATCCTTTTGGTGGTAGTGGCCGGTGTGAGTTTCGCTCCGTCATCCTCTTGGTGGGGGGTCTGTCATCGTAATTGATGTCAGATTGTTCGCTAGTGTTTGTCCTATCATCCTTTTGGTGGTAGTGGCCGGTGTGAGTTTCGCTCCGTCATCCTTTTGGTGGAAGGTCTGTCATCGTGATTGATGTCAGATTGTGCGACGGTGTTTGTCCTATCATCCTTTTGGTGGTAGTGGCCGGTGTGAGTTTTGCTCCGTCATCCTTTTGGTGGGGGTCTGTCATCTGGATTGGTGTCTGATTGTGAGATGGTGTTTGTCCTATCATCCTTTTGGTGGTATTGGCCGGTGTGAGTTTCGCTTCGTCATCCTTTTGGTGGGGGGTCCTTCATCTGGATTGATGTCAGTTTGTGCGATAGTGTATGTCCTATCATCCTTTTGGTGGTAGTGGCCAGTGTGAGTTTCGCTGCGTCATCCTTTTGGTGGGGGGTCTGTCGTCGTGATTGATGTCAGATTATGCGATGGTGTTTGTCCTATCATCCTTTTGGTGGTAGTGGCCGGTGTGAGTTTTGCTCCGTCATCCTTTTGGTGGGGGTCTGTCATCTGGATTGGTGTCAGATTGTGAGATAGTGTTTGTCCTATCATCCTTTTGGTGGTATTGGCCGGTGTGAGATTCGCTCCGTCATCCTTTTGGTGGGGGGTCTGTCATCTGGATTGATGTCAGATAGTGCGATAGTGTTTGTCCTATCATCCTTTTGGTGGTAGTGGTCGGTGTGAGTTTCGCTCCGTCATCCTTTTGGTGGGGGGACTGTCATCTGGATTGGTGTCAGATTGTGAGATAGTGTTTGTCCTATCATCCTTTTGGTGGTAGTGGCCGGTGTGAGTTTTGCTCTGTCATCCTTTTGGTGGGGGTCTGTCATTTAGATTGATGTCAGATTGTGCGATAGTGTTTGTCCTACCATCCTTTTGGTGGTAGTGATCGGTGTGAGTTTCACTCTGTCATCCTTTTGGTGGGGGGTCTGTCCTCTTGTTGGTGTCAGGTTGTGCGATAGTGTTCGTCCTATCATCCTTTTGGTGGTAGTGGCCGGTGTGAGTTTCGCTCCGTCATTCTCTTGGTGGGGGTCTGTCATCGTAATTAATGTCAGATTGTTCGCTAGTGTTTGTCCTATCATCCTTTTGGTGGTAGTGGCCGGTGTGAATTTTGCTCCATGATCCTTTTAGTGGAAGGTCTGCCTTCGTGATTAATGTCAGATTGTGCGATGGTGTTTGTCCTATCATCCTTTTGGTGGTAGTGGCCGGTGTGAGTTTTGCTCCGTCATCATTTTGGTGGGGGGTCTGTCATCTGGATTGGTGTCTGATTGTGAGATAGTGTTTGTCCTATCATCCTCTTGGTGGTATTGGCCGGTGTGAGTTTCGCTCCGTTATCCTTTTGGTGGGGGGTCTGTCATCTGGATTGAAGTCAGTTTGTGCGATAGTGTTTGTCCTATCATCCTTTTGGTGGTAGTGACCGGTGTGAGTTTTGCTCCGTCATCCTTTTCGTGGGGGGTCTGTCATCTGGATTGGTGTCTGATTGTGAGATAGTGTTTGTCCTATCATCCCTTTGGTGGTAATGGCTGGTGTGAGTTTCGCTCTGTCATCCTTTTGGTGGGGGGTCAGTTATCTGGATTGATGTCAGATTGTGCGATAGTGTTTGTCCTATCATCCTTTTGGTGGTAGTGGCTGGTGTGAGTTTCGCTCCGTCATCCTTTTTGTAGGGGTGGGTCTGTCATCTTGTTGGTGTCAGATTGTGCGATAATGTTTGTCCTATCTTCCTTTTGGTGGTAGTGGCCGGTGTGAGTTTCGCTCCGTCATCCTTTTGGTGGGGTGTCTGTCATCGTGATTGATGTCAGATTGTGCGATGGTGTTTGTCCTATCATCCTTTTGGTGGTAGTGGCCGGTGTGAGTTTTGCTCCGTCATCCTTTTGGTGGGGGGTTTGTCATCTGGATTGGTGTCAGATTGTGAGATAGTGTTTGTCCTATCATCCTTTAGGTGGTATTGGCCGGTGTGAGATTCGCTCCGTCATCCTTTTGGTGGGGGGTCTGTCATGTGGATTGATGTCAGATTGTGCGATAGTGTTTGTCCTATCATCCTTTTGGTGGTAGTGGTCGGTGTGAGTTTCGCACCGTCATCCTTTTGGTGGGGGGTCTGTCATCTGGATTGGTGTCAGATTGTGAGATAGTGTTTGTCCTATCATCCTTTTGGTGGTAGTGGCCGGTGTGAGTTTTGCTCTGTCATCCTTTTGGTGGGGGGTCTGTCATTTGGATTGATGTCAGATTGTGCGATAGTGTTTGTGCTATCATCCTTTTGGTGGTAGTGGTTGGTGTGAGTTTCGCTTTGTCATCCTTTTGGTGGGGGGTCTGTCATCTTGTTGGTGTCAAATTTTACGATAGTGTTTGTCCTAGCATCCTTTTGGTGGTAGTGGCCGGTGTGAGTTTCGCTCCGTCATCCTCTTGGTGGGGGGTCTGTCATCGTAATTGATGTCAGATTGTTCGCTAGTGTTTGTCCTATCATCCTTTTGGTGGTAGTGGCCGGTGTGAGTTTCGCTCCGTCATCCTTTTGGTGGAAGTTCTGTCATCGTGATTGATGTCAGATTGTGCGACGGTGTTTGTCCTATCATCCTTTTGGTGGTAGTGGCCGGTGTGAGTTTTGCTCCGTCATCCTTTTGGTGGGGGTCTGTCATCTGGATTGGTGTCTGATTATGAGATGGTGTTTGTCCTATCATCCTTTTGGTGGTATTGGCCGGTGTGAGTTTCGCTTCGTCATCCTTTTGGTGGGGGGTTCTTCATCTGGATTGATGTCAGTTTGTGAGATAGTGTTTGTCCTATCATCCTTTTGGTGGTAGTGGCCAGTGTGAGTTTTGCTGCGTCATCCTTTTGGTGGGGGGTCTGTCGTCGTGATTGATGTCAGATTGTGCGATGGTGTTTGTCCTATCATCCTTTTGGTGGTAGTGGCCGGTGTGAGTTTTGCTCCGTCATCCTTTTGGCGGGGGTCTGTCATCTGGATTGGTGTCAGATTGTGAGATAGTGTTTGTCCTATCATCCTTTTGGTGGTATTGGCCGGTGTGAGATTCGCTACGTCATCCTTTTGGTGGGGGGTCTGTCATCTGGATTGATGTCAGATAGTGCGATAGTGTTTGTCCTATCATCCTTTTGGTGGTAGTGGTCGGTGTGAGTTTCGCACCGTCATCCTTTTGGTGGGGGGTCTGTCATCTGGATTGGTGTCAGATTGTGAGATAGTGTTTGTCCTATCATCCTTTTGGTGGTAGTGGCCGGTGTGAGTTTTGCTCTGTCATCCTTTTGGTGGGGGGTCTGTCATTTGGATTGATGTCAGATTGTGCGATAGTGTTTGTGCTATCATCCTTTTGGTGGTAGTGGTTGGTGTGAGTTTCGCTTTGTCATCCTTTTGGTGGGGGGTCTGTCATCTTGTTGGTGTCAAATTTTACGATAGTGTTTGTCCTAGCATCCTTTTGGTGGTAGTGGCCGGTGTGAGTTTCGCTCCGTCATCCTCTTGGTGGGGGGTCTGTCATCGTAATTGATGTCAGATTGTTCGCTAGTGTTTGTCCTATCATCCTTTTGGTGGTAGTGGCCGGTGTGAGTTTCGCTCCGTCATCCTTTTGGTGGAAGTTCTGTCATCGTGATTGATGTCAGATTGTGCGACGGTGTTTGTCCTATCATCCTTTTGGTGGTAGTGGCCGGTGTGAGTTTTGCTCCGTCATCCTTTTGGTGGGGGTCTGTCATCTGGATTGGTGTCTGATTATGAGATGGTGTTTGTCCTATCATCCTTTTGGTGGTATTGGCCGGTGTGAGTTTCGCTTCGTCATCCTTTTGGTGGGGGGTTCTTCATCTGGATTGATGTCAGTTTGTGAGATAGTGTTTGTCCTATCATCCTTTTGGTGGTAGTGGCCAGTGTGAGTTTTGCTGCGTCATCCTTTTGGTGGGGGGTCTGTCGTCGTGATTGATGTCAGATTGTGCGATGGTGTTTGTCCTATCATCCTTTTGGTGGTAGTGGCCGGTGTGAGTTTTGCTCCGTCATCCTTTTGGTGGGGGTCTGTCATCTGGATTGGTGTCAGATTGTGAGATAGTGTTTGTCCTATCATCCTTTTGGTGGTATTGGCCGGTGTGAGATTCGCTACGTCATCCTTTTGGTGGGGGGTCTGTCATCTGGATTGATGTCAGATAGTGCGATAGTGTTTGTCCTATCATCCTTTTGGTGGTAGTGGTCGGTGTGAGTTTCGCTCCGTCATCCTTTTGGTGGGGGGAATGTCATCTGGATTGGTGTCAGATTGTGAGATAGTGTTTGTCCTATCATCCTTTTGGTGGTAGTGGCCGGTGTGAGTTTTGCTCTGTCATCCTTTTGGTGGGGGTCTGTCATTTTGATTGATGTCAGATTATGCGATAGTGTTTGTCCTATCATCCTTTTGGTGGTAGTGGTCGGTGTGAGTTTCACTCTGTCATCCTTTTGGTGGGGGGTCTGTCCTCTTGTTGGTGTCAGGTTGTGCGATAGTGTTCGTCCTATCATCCTTTTGGTGGTAGTGGCCGGTGTGAGTTTCGCTCCGTCATCCTCTTGGTGGGGGTCTGTCATCGTAATTAATGTCAGATTGTTCGCTAGTGTTTGTCCTATCATCTTTTTGGTGGTAGTGGCCGGTGTGAATTTCGCTCCATGATCCTTTTAGTGGAAGGTCTGCCTTCGTGATTGATGTCAGATTGTGCGATGGTGTTTGTCCTATAATCCTTTTGGTGGTAGTGGCCGGTGTGAGTTTTGCTCCGTCATCCTTTTGGTGGGGGGTCTGTCATCTGGATTGGTGTCTGTTATGAGATAGTGTTTGTCCTATCATCCTCTTGGTGGTATTGGCCGGTGTGAGTTTCGCTCCTTCATCCTTTTGGTGGGGGGTCTGACATCTGGATTGAAGTGAGTTTGTGCGATAGTGTTTGTCCTATCATCCTTTTGGTGGTAGTGGCCGGTGTGAGTTTCGCTCCGTCATCCTTTTCGTGGAGGGTCTGTCATCTGGATTGGTGTCAGATTGTGAGATAGTGTTTGTCCTATCATCCCTTTGGTGGTAATGGCTGGTGTGAGTTTCGCTCTGTCATCCTTTTGGTGGGGGGTATGTCATCTGGATTGATGTCAGATTGTGCGATAGTGTTTGTGCTATCATCCTTTTGGTGGTAGTGGTCGGTGTGAGTTTCGCTCCGTCATCCTTTTGGTGGGGGGTCTGTCAACTTGTTTCTGTCAGATTCTGCGATAGTGTTTGTCCTATCATCCTTTTGGTGGTAGTGGCCTGTGTGAGTTTCGCTCCGTCATCCTCTTGGTGGGGGTCTGTCATCATAATTAATGTCATATTGTTCGCTAGTGTTTGTCCTATCATCCTTTTGGTGGTAGTGGCCGGTGTGAATTTCGCTCCATGATCCTTTTAGTGGAAGGTATGCCTTCGTGATTGATGTCAGATTGTGCGATGGTGTTTGTCCTATCATCCTTTTGGTGGTAGTGGCCGGTGTGAGTTTTGCTCCGTCATCCTTTTGGTGGGGGGTCTGTCATCTGGATTGGTGTCTGTTGTGAGATAGTGTTTCTCCTATCATCCTCTTGGTGGTATTGGCCGGTGTGAGTTTCGCTCCGTCATCCTTTTGGTGGCGGGTCTGACATCTGGATTGAAGTGAGTTTGTGCGATAGTGTTTGTCCTATCATCCTTTTGGTTGTAGTGGCCGGTGTGAGTTTCGCTCCGTCATCCTTTTGGTGGGGGGAATGTCATCTGGATTGGTGTCAGATTGTGAGATAGTGTTTGTCCTATCATCCTTTTAGTGGTAGTGGCCGGTGTGAGTTTTGGTCTGTCATCCTTTTGGTGGGGGTCTGTCATTTGGATTGATGTCAGATTGTGCGATAGTGTTTGTCCTATCATCCTTTTGGTGGTAGTGGTCGGTGTGAGTTTCACTCTGTCATCCTTTCGGTGGGGGGTCTGTCCTCTTGTTGGTGTCAGGTTGTGCGATAGTGTTCGTCCTATCATCCTTTTGGTGGTAGTGGCCGGTGTGAGTTTCGCTCCGTCATCCTCTTGGTGGGGGTCTGTCATCGTAATTAATGTCAGATTGTTCGCTAGTGTTTGTCCTATCATCCTTTTGGTGGTAGTGGCCGGTGTGAATTTCGCTCCATGATCCTTTTAGTGGAAGGTCTGCCTTCGTGATTGATGTCAGATTGTGCGATGGTGTTTGTCCTATCATCCTTTTGGTGGTAGTGGCCGGTGTGAGTTTTGCTCCGTCATCCTTTTGGTGGGGGGTCTGTCATCTGGATTGGTGTCTGTGTTGAGATAGTGTTTGTCCTATCATCCTCTTGGTGGTATTGGCCGGTGTGAGTTTCGCTCCGTCATCCTTTTGGTGGGGGGTCTGACATCTGGATTGAAGTGAGTTTGTGCGATAGTGTTTGTCCTATCATCCTTTTGGTGGTAGTGGCCGGTGTGAGTTTCGCTCCGTCATCCTTTTCGTGGAGGGTCTGTCATCTGGATTGGTGTCAGATTGTGAGATAGTGTTTGTCCTATCATCCCTTTGGTGGTAATGGCTGGTGTGAGTTTCGCTCTGTCATCCTTTTGGTGGGGGGTATGTCATCTGGATTGATGTCAGATTGTGCGATAGTGTTTGTGCTATCATCCTTTTGGTGGTAGTGGTCGGTGTGAGTTTCGCTTCGTCATCCTTTTGGTGGGGGGTCTGTCATCTTGTTTCTGTCAGATTCTGCGATAGTGTTTGTCCTATCATCCTTTTGGTGGTAGTGGCCTGTGTGAGTTTCGCTCCGTCATCCTCTTGGTGAGGGTCTGTCATCGTAATTAATGTCATATTGTTCGCTAGTGTTTGTCCTATCATCCTTTTGATGGTAGTTGCCGGTGTGAATTTCGCTCCATGATCCTTTTAGTGGAAGGTCTGCCTTCGTGATTGATGTCAGATTGTGCGATGGTGTTTGTCCTATCATCCTTTTGGTGGTAGTGGCCGGTGTGAGTTTCGCTCCGTCATCCTCTTGGTGGGGGTCTGTCATCGTAATTAATGTCAGATTGTTCGCTAGTGTTTGTCCTATCATCCTTTTGGTGGTAGTGGCCGGTGTGAATTTCGCTCCATGATCCTTTTAGTGGAAGGTCTGCCTTCGTGATTGATGTCAGATTGTGCGATGGTGTTTGTCCTATCATCCTTTTGGTGGTAGTGGCCGGTGTGAGTTTCGCTCCGTCATCCTCTTGGTGGGGGTCTGTCATCGTAATTAATGTCAGATTGTTCGCTAGTGTTTGTCCTATCATCCTTTTGGTGGTAGTGGCCGGTGTGAATTTCGCTCCATGATCCTTTTTGTGGAAGGTCTCCCTTCGTGATTGATGTCAGATTGTGTGATGGTGTTTGTCCTATCATCCTTTTGGTGGTAGTGGCCGGTGTGAGTTTTGCTCCGTCATCCTTTTGGTGGGGGGTCTGTCATCTGGATTGGTGTCTGTTGTGAGATAGTGTTTGTCCTATCATCCTCTTGGTGGTATTGGCCGGTGTGAGTTTCGCTCCGTCATCCTTTTGGTGGGGGGTCTGACATCTGGATTGAAGTGAGTTTGTGCGATAGTGTTTGTCCTATCATCCTTTTGGTGGTAGTGGCCGGTGTGAGTTTCGCTCCGTCATCCTTTTCGTGGAGGGTCTGTCATCTGGATTGGTGTCAGATTGTGAGATAGTGTTTGTCCTATCATCCCTTTGGTGGTAATGGCTGGTGTGAGTTTCGCTCTGTCATCCTTTTGGTGGGGGGTATGTCATCTGGATTGATGTCAGATTGTGCGATAGTGTTTGTGCTATCATCCTTTTGGTGGTAGTGGTCGGTGTGAGTTTCGCTCCGTCATCCTTTTGGTGGGGGTCTGTCATCTTGTTTCTGTCAGATTCTGCGATAGTGTTTGTCCTATCATCCTTTTGGTGGTAGTGGCCTGTGTGAGTTTCGCTCAGTCATCCTCTTGGTGGGGGTCTGTCATCGTAATTAATGTCATATTGTTCGCTAGTGTTTGTCCTATCATCCTTTTGGTGGTAGTGGCCGGTGTGAATTTCGCTCCATGATCCTTTTAGTGGAAGGTCTGCCTTCGTGATTGATGTCAGATTGTGCGATGGTGTTTGTCCTATCATCCTTTTGGTGGTAGTGGCCAGTGTGAGTTTTGCTCCGTCATCCTTTTGGTGGGGGGTCTGTCATCTGGATTGGTGTCTGTTGTGAGATAGTGTTTCTCCTATCATCCTCTTGGTGGTATTGGCCGGTGTGAGTTTCGCTCCGTCATCCTTTTGGTGGCGGGTCTGACATCTGGATTGAAGTGAGTTTGTGCGATAGTGTTTGTCCTATCATCCTTTTGGTGGTAGTGGCCGGTGTGAGTTTCGCTCCGTCATCCTTTTCGTGGAGGGTCTGTCATCTAGATTGGTGTCAGATTGTGAGATAGTGTTTGTCCTATCATCCCTTTGGTGGTAATGGCTGGTGTGAGTTTCGCTCTGTCATCCTTTTGGTGGGGGGTCTTTCATCTGGATTGATGTCAGATTGTACGAGAGTGTTTGTGCTATCATCCTTTTGGTGGTAGTGGTCGGTGTGAGTTTCGCTCCGTCATCCTTTTGGTGGGGGGTCTGTCATCTTGTTTCTGTCAGATTCTGCGATAGTGTTTGTCCTATCATCCTTTTGGTGGTAGTGTCCTGTGTGAGTTTCGCTCCGTCATCCTCTTGGTGGGGGTCTGTCATCGTAATTAATGTCATATTGTTCTCTAGTGTTTGTCCTATCATCCTTTTGGTGGTAGTGGTCGGTGTGAATTTCGCTCCATGATCCTTTTAGTGGAAGGTCTGCCTTCGTGATTGATGTCAGGTTGTGCGATGGTGTTTGTCCTATCATCCTTTTGGTGGTAGTGGCCGGTGTGAGTTTTGCTCCGTCATCCTTTTGGTGGGGGGTCTGTCATCTGGATTGGTGTCTGATTGTGAGATAGTGTTTCTCCTATCATCCTCTTGGTGGTATTGGCCGGTGTGAGTTTCGCTCCGTCATCCTTTTGGTGGCGGGTCTGACATCTGGATTGAAGTGAGTTTGTGCGATAGTGTTTGTCCTATCATCCTTTTGGTGGTAGTGGCCGGTGTGAGTTTCGCTCCGTCATCCTTTTCGTGGAGGGTCTGTCATCTAGATTGGTGTCAGATTGTGAGATAGTGTTTGTCCTATCATCCCTTTGGTGGTAATGGCTGGTGTGAGTTTCGCTCTGTCATCCTTTTGGTGGGGGGTCTGTCATCTGGATTGATGTCAGATTGTACGATAGTGTTTGTGCTATCATCCTTTTGGTGGTAGTGGTCGGTGTGAGTTTCGCTCCGTCAGCCTTTTGGTGGGGGGTCTGTCATCTTGTTTCTGTCAGATTCTGCGATAGTGTTTGTCCTATCATCCTTTTGG
The DNA here is from genome assembly GCA_963859935.3 of Lathyrus sativus. NCBI lineage: Eukaryota > Viridiplantae > Streptophyta > Magnoliopsida > Fabales > Fabaceae > Lathyrus > Lathyrus sativus. Next base: position 21,758 of record CAWUDS030002065.1, on the reverse strand, counting down.
TGGTAGTGGCCGGTGTGAGTTTCGCTCCGTCATCCTTTTGGTGGAAGGTCTGTCATCGTGATTAATGTCAGATTGTGTGATGGTGTTTGTCCTATCATCCTTTTGGTGGTATTGGTCGGTGTGAGTTTCGCTTCGTCATCCATTTGGTGGGGGGTCGGTCAAATGGATTGATGTCAGTTTGTTCGATAGTGTTTGTCCTATCATCCTTTTGGTGGTAGTGGCCGGTGTGAGTTTCGCTTCGTCATCCTTTTGGTGGGGGTCTGTCATCTGGATTGTTGTCAGATTGTGCGATAGTGTTTGTGCTATCATCCTTTTGGTGGTAGTGGTCGGTGTGAGTTTCGCTCCGTCATCCTTTTGGTGGGGGGTCTGTCATCTTGTTTCTGTCAGATTCTGCGATAGTGTTTGTCCTATCATCCTTTTGGTGGTAGTGGCCGGTGTGAGTTTCGCTCCGTCATCCTCTTGGTGGGGGTCTAACATCGTAATTGATGTCAGATTGTGCGATAGTGTTTGTCCTATCATCCTTTTGGTGGTAGTGGCCGGTGTGAGTTTCGCTCCATCATCCTTTTAGTGGAAGCCCTGCCTTCGTGATTGATGTCAGATTGTGCGATGGTGTTTGCCCTATCATCCTTTTGGTGGTAGTGGCCGGTGTGAGTTTCGCTCCGTCATCCTTTTCGTGGGGGGTCTGTCATCTGGATTGGTGTCAGATTGTGAGATAGTGTTTGTCCTATCATCCCTTTGGTGGTAATGGTTGGTTTGAGTTTCGCTCTGTCATCCTTTTGGTGGGGGGTCTGTCATCTAAATTGATGTCAGATTGTGCGATAGTGTTTGTGTTATCATCCTTTTGGTGGTAGTGGTCGGTGTGAGTTTCGCTCCGTCATCCTTTTGGTGGGGGGTCTGTCATCTTGTTTCTGTCAGATTCTGCGATAGTGTTTGTCCTATCATCCTTTTGGTGGTAGTGGCCGGTGTGAGTTTCGCTCCGTCATCCTTTTGGTGGAAGGTCTGTCATCGTGATTAATGTCACATTGTCTGATGGTGTTTGTCCTATCATCCTTTTGGTGGTATTGGCCGGTGTGAGTTTCGCTCCGTCATCCATTTGGTGGGGGGTCAGTCATATGGATTGATGTCAGTTTGTTCGATAGTGTTTGTCCTATCATCCTTTTGGTGGTAGTGGCCGGTGTGAGTTTCGCTCCGTCATCCTTTTGGTGGGGGTCTATCATCTGGATTGATGTCAGATTGTGCGATAGTGTTTGTGCTATCATCCTTTTGGTGGTAGTGGCCGGTGTGAGTTTCGCTCTGTCATCCTTTTGGTGGAGGGTCTGTCATCTGGATTGATGTCAGATTGTATGATAGAGTTTGTGCTATCATCCTTTTGGTGGTAGTGGTCGGTGTGAGTTTCGCTCCGTCATCCTTTTGGTGGAGGGGGGGGGGGGGTCTCTCATCTTGTTTGTGTCAGATTGTGCGATAGTGTTTGTCCTATCATCCTTTTGGTGGTAGTGGCTGGTGTGAGTTTCGCTCTGTCATCCTTTTGGTGGGGGGTCTGTCATCTGGATTGATGTCAGATTGTGCGATAGTGTTTGTGCTATCATCCTTTTGGTGGTAGTGGCCGGTGTGAGTTTCACTCTGTCATCCTTTTGGTGGGGGGTCTGTACTCTTGTTGGTGTCAGATTGTGCGATAGTGTTCGTCCTGTCATCCTTTTGGTGGTAGTGGCCGGTGTGAGTTTCGCTCCGTCATCCTCTTGGTGGGGGTCTAACATCGTAATTGATGTCAGATTGTGCGATAGTGTTTGTCCTATCATCCTTTTGGTGGTAGTGGCCGGTGTGAGTTTCGCTCCATCATCCTTTTAGTGGAAGCTCTGCCTTCGTGATTGATGTCAGATTGTGCGATGGTGTTTGTCCTATCATCCTTTTGGTGGTAGCGGCCGGTGTGAGTTTCGCTCCGTCATCCTTTTCGTTGGGGGTCTGTCATCTGGATTGGTGTCAGATTGTGAGATAGTGTTTGTCCTATCATCCCTTTGGTGGTAATGGTTGGTTTGAGTTTCGCTCTGTCATCCTTTTGGTGGGGGGTCTGTCATCTAAATTGATGTCAGATTGTGCGATAGTGTTTGTGTTATCATCCTTTTGGTGGTAGTGGTCGGTGTGAGTTTTGCTCCGTCATCCTTTTGGTGGGGGGTCTGTCATCTTGTTTCTGTCAGATTCTACGATAGTGTTTGTCCTATCATCCTTTTGGTGGTAGTGGCCGGTGTGAGTTTCGCTCCGTCATCCTTTTGGTGGAAGGTCTGTCATCGTGATTAATCTCACATTGTATGATGGTGTTTGTCCTATCATCCTTTTGGTGGTATTGGCCGGTGTGAGTTTCGCTCCGTCATCCATTTGGTGGGGGGTCGGTCATATGGATTGATGTCAGTTTGTTCGATAGTGTTTGTCCTATCATCCTTTTGGTGGTAGTGGCCGGTGTGAGTTTCGCTCCGTCATCCTTTTGGTGGGGGTCTATCATCTGGATTGATGTCAGAATGTGCGATAGTGTTTGTGCTATCATCCTTTTGGTGGTAGTGGCCGGTGTGAGTTTCGCTCTGTCATCCTTTTGGTGGAGGGTCTGTCATCTGGATTGATGTCAGATTGTGCGATAGAGTTTGTGCTATCATCCTTTTGGTGGTAGTGGTCGGTGTGAGTTTCGCTCCGTCATCCTTTTGGTGGAGGGGGGGGGGTCTCTCATCTTGTTTGTGTCAGATTGTGCGATAGTGTTTGTCCTATCATCCTTTTGGTGGTAGTGGCTGGTGTGAGTTTCGCTCTGTCATCCTTTTGGTGGGGGGTCTGTCATCTGGATTGATGTCAGATTGTGCGATAGTGTTTGTGCTTTCATCCTTTTGGTGGTAGTGGTCGGTGAGAGTTTCGCTCCGTCATCCTTTTGGTGGGGGGCCTGTCATCTTGTTTCTGTCAGATTCTGCGATAGTGTTTGTCCTATCATCCTTTTGGTGGTAGTGGCCGGTGTGAGTACGCTCCGTCATCCTTTTGGTGGCGGGTATGTCATCTTGTTGGTGTCAGATGATGCGGTAGTGTTTGTCCTATCATCCTTTTAGTGGTCGTGGTCGGTGTGAGTTTTGCTCCGTCATCCTTTTGGTGAGGGGTCTGTCATCTGGATTGATGTCAGATTGTGCGATAGTGTTTGTGCTATCATCCTTTTGGTGGTAGTGGTCGGTGTGAGTTTCGCTACGTCATCCTTTTGGTGGGGGAGGGTCTGTCATTTTGTTGGTGTCAGATTGTGCGATAGTGTTTGTCCTATCATCCTTTTAGTTGTAGTGGCTGGTGTGAGTTTTACTCCGTCATCCTTTTGGTGGGGGGTATGTCATCTTATTGGTGTCAGATTGTGCGATAGTGTTTCTCCTATCATCCTTTTGGTGGTAGTGGCTGGTGCGAGTTTCGCTCCGTCATCCTTTTGGTGGGGGTCTGTCATCTGGATTGATGTTAGATTGTGCCATAGTTTTTGTCCTGTCATACTTTTGGTGGTAGTGGCCGGTGTGAGTACGCTCCGTCATCCTTTTGGTGGGGGGTCTGTCATCTGGATTGAAGTCAGTTTGTGTGATAGTGTTTGTCCTATCATCCTTTTGGTGGTAGTGGCCGGTGTGAGTTTCGCTCCGTCATCCTTTTCGTGGGGGGTCTGTCATCTAGATTGGTGTTAGATTGTGAGATAGTGTTTGTCCTATCATACCTTTGGTGGTAATGGCTGGTGAGAGTTTCACTCTGTCATCCTTTTGGTGGGGGGTCTGTCATCTGGATTGATGTCAGATTGTGCGATAGTGTTTGTGCTATCATCCTTTTGGTGGTAGTGGTCGGTGTGAGTTTTGCTGCGTCATCCTTTTGGTGGGGGGCCTGTCATCTTGTTTCTGTCAGATTCTGCGATAGTGTTTGTCCTATCATCCTTTTGGTGGTAGTGGCCGGTGTGAGTACGCTCCGTCATCCTTTTGGTGGGGCGTCTGTCATCTTGTTGGTGTCAGATTGTGCGATAGTGTTTGTCCTATCATCCTTTTAGTGGCCGTGGTCGGTGTGAGTTTTGCTCCGTCATCCTTTTGGTGGGGGGTCTGTCATCTGGATTGATGTCAGATTGTCCGATAGTGTTTGTACTATCATCCTTTTGGTTGTAGTGGTCGGTGTGAGTTTTGCTCCGTCATCTTTCGGTGGGGGGTCTGTCATCTTGTTGGTGTCAGATTGTGCGATAGTGTTTGTCATGTCATCCTTTTGGTGGTATTGGCCGGTGTGAGTTTCGCTCCGTCATCTTTTTGGTGGAAGGTCTGTCATCGTGATTAATGTCAGATTGTGTGATGGTGTTTCTGCTATCATCCTTTTGTTGGTAGTGGCCGGTGTGAGTTTCGCTCTGTCATCCTTTTGGTGGGGGGTCTGTCATCTGGATTGATGTCAGATTGTGCGATAGAGTTTGTGCTATCATCCTTTTGATGGTAGTGGTCGGTGTGAGTTTCGCTCCGTCATCCTTTTGGTGGGGGGTCTGTCATCTTGTTTGTGTCAGATTGTGCGATACTGTTTGTCCTATCATCCTTTTGGTGGTAGTGGCCGGTGTGAGTTTCGCTCCGTCATCCTTTTTTTTGGGGGGGGGGGGGGTCTGTCATCTTGTTGGTGTCACATTGTGCTATAGTGTTTGTCCTATCATCCTTTTGGTAGTAGTGGCTGGTATGAGTTTTGCTCCGTCATCCTTTTATTGGGGGGTCTGTCATCTGGATTGATGTTAGATTGTGCCATAGTTTTTGTCCTATCATCCTTTTGGAGGTAGTGGCCGGTATGAGTTTCGTACTGTCATACTTTTGGTGGGGGGGTCTGCCATCTTGTTGGTGTCAGATTGTGCGATAGTGTTTGTCCTATCATCCTTTTGGTGGTAGTGGCCGGTGTGAGTACGCTCTGTCATCCTTTTGGTGGGGGGTCTGTCATCTGGATTGAAGTCAGTTTGTGCGATAGTGTTTGTCCCATCATCCTTTTGGTGGTAGTGGCCGGTGTGAGTTTCGCTCCGTCATCCTTTTCGTGGGGGGTCTGTCATCTGGATTGGTGTCAGATTGTGAGATAGTGTTTGTCCTATCATCCCTTTTGTGGTAATGGCTTGTGTGAGTTTCGCTCTGTCAACCTTTTGGTGGGGGGTTTGTCATCTGGATTGATGTAAGATTGTGCGATAGTGTTTGTGCTATCATCCTTTTGGTGGTAGTGGTCGGTGTGAGTTTAGCTCCGTCATCCTTTTGGTGGGGGATCTGTCATCTTGTTTCTACCAGATTCTGCGATAGTGTTTGTCCTATCATCCTTTTGGTGGTAGTGGCCGGTGTGAGTACGCTCCGTCATCCTTTTGGTGGGGGGTCTGTCATCTTGTTGGTGTCAGATTGTGCGATAGTGTTTGTCCTATCATCCTTTTAGTGGCCGTGGTCGGTGTGAATTTTGCTCCGTCATCCTTTTGGTGGGGGGTCTGTCATCTGGATTGATGTCAGATTGTCCGATAGTGTTTGTACTATCATCCTTTTGGTTGTAGTGGTCGGTGTGAGTTTTGCTCCGTCATCTTTCGGTGGGGGGTCTGTCATCTTGTTGGTGTCAGATTGTGCGATAGTGTTTGTCCTGTCATCCTTTTTGTGGTAGTGGTCGGTGTGAGTTTCGCTCCGTCACCCTCTTGGTGGGGGGTCTGTCATCGTAATTGATGTCAGATTGTTCTCTAGTGTTTGTCCTATAATCCTTTTGGTGGTAGTGGCCGGTGTGAGTTTCGCTCCGTCATCCTTTTGGTGGAAGGTCTCTCATCGTGTGTCGCTACGGCGAAAATCGGCGCCGGCTGAACAGAAGAGTCGCCACCGTGCGTTATTTATCCCAACGGAGGGAAAGGAAACGCTCGAAGTAAACCTACCGCAAAGACGGGAAAGGAATGATCGTCGCAACCAAATCCTGGATTCGGGAGTCGGTTACGCAAGGGGAAGGTATTAGCACCCCTCACGTCCGTCGTACTCGACGGGATCCACGTTTGTTTTCTGGTACAGATTGTTATTCTATCTACTCTACAGGGCTGGGGTTAAAAGAAAATAAAGTGACTCGGCAAAGTATCACACTTTATGCCTACGTATTCCCGTCTGGAACGAGAAATCAGAGTCAACGTAGTTCGCCTACCTACGGGAAAGGAGGGGAAGGTTGCTCGCTAATAGCGGACACTTTATCCTTCTGAAAAAGGTTTTCTCCTGATTATGGGTCCAAGCGGACAAAAATGACGTTTTTTGATTGGTTTACAGTCTTTTACGCAAGAACTGTCTTTTATGGTGTTTGAAATGTTTATTGTGTTTTTTGATTGTTTTGAGATGAGAAGAGAAAGAAGCTCTAAAACCTAGGGTTAAAAAGGGAACCCAAAATCTACCCTAATGTTGTCATGCACGGATGAGATCCTAATGTCTGTCATATTTCTCTCTTGCGCAGAGAGAAACAGAGATCCTAAGGGGATAAAAGGAAAAGCAACAGCATATATACAGTAAAGCAGTAAAATGCATGAATGCAGCAGTACAAGCGAGGCAAGGGAGTCCCACTCAACCTCGAACCTAGAAAACAATGAGCAAAGTGAAACAGCTTCACCTCAATCTCAAGGGGAAAATTAACAAACAATACAGTCAAGAAACTCAAACAATACATCAACAGCTCTAAACAGCACCAACAGCTCTAAACAGCAAAACCTGACAGCACAAGCTCCTTCTTCTATCAGTCTTCAAGGCACTGAACTTTATCCTCAATCTTCAAGGGCTTCTTCAAAGCAAGCTCTCCAGCAGAGAGATGATGGCAAGAGGATTTAGAATGTTAAACAGTCTGCTGAGCACCAAAGGTGGCCTGCAGAAAGTTAACATAATACAGACTGTTTCTCTCAAAGTTCTATCTCCTAGATACAGTCACTAATCCTTCCAAAGGAGGGATGTGAGTATTAAGGAGAGACTTTTAATCATAGAGAAGAATGGAGGCAAAAGAAACCATCCATGTTTATGAAGAAAATTTCTACTCTAAGGCTCTACCTATACCCTATGTCCTATGGTCTTCAAACAACCCCAAGCAAGCCAAGCAATCTTCATCAAGCTTTGATTTTGATCTTCAACTTTGTCTTTATTAGGCTCCACCATCATGCTCTTCAACCCAAGCAAAAGCCCAAAAAGCCCACACAACAAAATAAACCCCAAAAGGGCAAACCAAACAAACACACAATGGTAAAATATACTAAAAATAGTAAAACAATATTTACAAGTCTAATATTAATTCTAAGGGAAGTACTATATCTACCCTATATACCCCATAGGTCCCATACTCTAATTCAATCTAAAAACCCAAAAATAAAATGTTCAAGTGCACCTATGTTGTGTATAAACCCTAATCTAACCATCCTAATATCATCTAATCAAAACTAATCAAAAACCAATTATAAAATCATGGAATAAATCCATGGGTAAGCTCAAGTTTATATTTAACTACCCTAAAAAGAATAGCACTAAAATGTAAAGGGATCTAGCTAAACAAAAATCTACAAAATTATGTACCAACTATATTCAATAAAAACAACTAAATGCAAAATATTCACAAAAAATATAAAAAATACCTAAACTACTATTTTTGTTTATTCACAATATTTTTGAAACAAATATCAACATGTAGCAAAAATTCCCATATTAACATGACCATTTTTCAATTTTATATGAATTTTCAAAGTTGTGAAATAAAATGAGCAAAATGAATTAAAAATGATAAAAAAAATTGGTGCAGATAGCAATAAAACATAACGCAGCAAGCATCTGGGCCCAGATGGGCGGTGCGCGTAGCAAAGCGCCCTAGGCCCATTTACACTTCAGAAAATGAAACGAAAATTCGAAGAAAAAAAGAAAAAAACTTGGTGTAAATAGCAGTAAAAACGCGCTCATTCCTAGTAGGCCTCTCAGATAGGGGTGTGCATAGCAAAATCCACTTAAGCCCACCAGCATCAACTAAATGAAACGACTAAGTTTCAAGCTCAGCAATAATTCCTTCACAAACTGAGAATAGATCTCATCCACACGATCCAGTCTTTGGTCCAAGGTCAACGCACATCCAATGGCTGAGACCTTATCTTCCCCATTTGAATCAAATTGGAGCCAAAACTCCATTAATGGACCTCCAAGAACACTCAGAATGCATCCAATCGAACCTCATCAATTCTTGATCAAAAATCATAAAATAAAACCCTAACATGCTCTATTTCTCACCCTGATTTCATCTATGGCCTTGAATTCAATTGATATCATCTCTAACAGCAAACACGATTTCATCTCCAAAATTAATCAGAAAACCAATCATCACCAATCCTCAAATCAAGTGTCTCAATTTCTTCCTTGTTCATCACTGGTCAATTACAACTAAAAACCTAAGGTTCTACTTGCATATCCATGGAGTTCTAGGTCCAAACAGAATTTGTGTGCACATGCCAACCTTCACCAAATCGTGTCAAACTTGCCAGGAAGCATCATCTAACCACCTACATTGCTTCTAACCTAGAGATTCTTGCTAATTCTTCCTAATTTGAGCCAGAAGAAGAAAGTTACTAACCTGTGAAATTGATGAAAACAGATGATGAAATGCTTCGATCCACTGCTTGCAAAGCTCCAGAATCACTCAATGCCTTGATATCTTGCTTCTGTATGCACTAATTCTTGATCAAAATGCTTGGATCACCATAAAAGATTTTCATTTGCAGTTGGATGTGTGAAAACTCAAGATCACAATTTGGCCAATGATTCACTCTGGTTTTGATCTCTACACACTCAGTGATGATTATAGAACTGAATTGAATCAAGAAGTTGAAGAAATGATGAAGAAATGTGTGAATTCGATTGTGATTTGCAAAGCAAAAGTGTGAAATGCAATCTCAGAGTTTGGCACCAAAATGAATCCCATCCTTGGTTTAGATCATCTCTAATGGTTATATAGGTGATGTAGGAAGGATCTAGAAAGTGCTGGAAGGATCCTATGAGAAATTGAGTATCTCATGTCATGGTAAATCCTTTAATGAGTTTCAAAAAACCAGTTGGAGCTTGGACTGTTACAGCACATGAACAAGGCCTGAATTTCTCTCCAAATGAGAATTAGAATGTGCTTGGACGGTTCCTTGCATTGTAATTCACTCCTAGCTTGGTTTGGCAAGTGTAGCTTCTTATGTAAGTAACCAATGATAAGTCCAAGTTCTTGATCTCAAATTCAAAATCCAATGGTGTTAATGATCTCAAAACATGTTTTCCCTTCAATTTGGTATATCACATGATGTATTTTGGCTTTGGATCAAAAAATCCCAAATTTGGTCACTTGAAAATGGACTTTTACCTTCCATATTTGGTCAATTTTATCATTTTAAGTTCCATGCATTTCCAAACCATCATGACCTCTTACATAGACTCAAAACATCATTTTGAGAAAGTTTTATGTTGAACATTTTTCAATTTGAAGCTTGCAAGTAGGAGTTTTAGGCATATGCTTGAAATGACCAATAATCTTACTTTCCCAAAATACCCCTGGCTTGTCAAGATCATAAGTAGAGTTCCACAAGTCAGATTGAGGAATACCTTACCTTTCTAGAAAGCTAAGATCATGAGGAACAACTTTAATGTTTGCCAAAAATCCATTTGAGAATTCCTTATGGGGTAAAAGTTGCTTGGAAGTCAAGTAACTTTCACAGATAAATTTCAGTGTCCTCAGATGACCTGTAACTTGCAAGAACCATAACTTGAGTTCTATAAATCTCCTTGATGCCTGCCACCACTAAAATTAAAGGTCTTGAGATGCTCTACAAGTTTCATGTTGGCCAAGTATCCATTTGAGACTTGCATTTTGAATTATTTTGCTTGGAAGTTTGACCTAAATCAGGGAATTTTACTCAGAAACCCTAATTTAGAAACTTCTCTTCTTCTTGATTTCTTTTGATTTCTCCTTGGCACAACACCACATCCATATCCACATATCAAATTATGAATCCCACATCTTTCAAATAGGCCTTGATGCCTTTCAATCAATCATTAGACCTAGGGTTGACCTAGGTGAAACCCTAGTTGACTGTCTTCAACTGGAGTTCTTGTAACCACACCAATGACTTGTCTTACTTTCAAAATGACCCTCTAGGTCTTCCATGATGTCTACACACATTCCATGCCTCAGTCCACAACTCACAACCTCTATGATGATCTTCAAATACCCCCCAGACAGGCTATAAATCCACTGCTTGATCTATTAACTTCTCAGAGCTTCACCTTCTTTCTTGGTGACCTGAATGGGCTTGAATCTTGATAAAAACCTTTTGGATATACTCCTTGAGATGATAATAGCACTTGATCCCTTGTTGGATGACTTGCCCATGCTATGCTATGCAAATGAATGAACTATGTATATGATCTACTATGCAAATGATAAGCTATGAAAACACAAATCAAGTAAAACCAGTTGGTCAAATTTTAGGGTGCAACAGCTGCCCCTATTCAATCGAGGTACGAAACGGTTGAATATCAATAAACCCAGAAATTTGCCAACTGCAAACATAAATTGCGAAATAAATTGCACCACTATTTGGGGAAACACTATCTACAACTCTGATTTCAACACTATCTTGTCAATACCGGAATTGACTTCACTGGGAGAAGTATTTTTGTCGAATATAAGAACGCAATTCTGTCTTGTCATGGGACACCTACTATGTTCCTTACGGGGAAATCCTTCGTCTAGATACTGAAGAGTTCATCTGCCTATCTCTCACGGGAAACATACATCGACTTAGTAACACTTCGTCCGCCTATCCAATACGGGAACACTATTCTGTTTACATCACAGGAAAATTATTCTTCTGCCCATCACACAGGAAAATTATTCTTCTTCCCATCACACAGGAAAATTATTCTTCTGCCCATCACACAGGAAAATTATTCTTCTGCCCATCACACAGGAAAATTATTCTTCTGCCCATCACATAGGAAAATTATTCTTCTGCCCATCACACAGGAAAATTACACTTCTGCCCATCACACATGAAATTTATTCTTCTGCCCATCACACAGGAAAATTATTCTTCTGCCCATCACACAGGAAAATTATTCTTCTGCCCATCACACAGGAAAATTATTCTTCTGCCCATCACACAGGAAAATTATTCTCGGACATAGTTTCTTTGCCTATTCTTTGCATTAACTAACTCCACTAGGGGATATTCCGAAAAACAACCGTCAAACACTCATCTCGATAACAAGTGGCTACTTCTAAACTTTGATTTTATAAAAACCTGAAACGCTGCCGCAACAACAAATCTTGAAGAAAACATTCCGCTGGCCGGATACAATAACGCCTTAATTGGCAACTCTGTGGGAAAATAATAAACTGAACCATATCATCACACGTCTCCCGGCAAGACCTCTATTGTCTGGTGCTATCTGAGCTTTTAGAGCTCCATACTCCTATTGAGAACCACACCTGAAAGCAAAAGGTCAACCAACCTGATCTATGTTTCAAAATGCGTATGTTTGATAATGGCGTAATGCTCCATACAATATGGAAATGCTACGTGTTTTTTTTTGTTTGGTGGATGCAAATATGACACTATATGCCGATGCAAATGCAGGCTCGAACTGCTGGGATAGCTCTAACAAGCTTGCTTCATCAATCTTGGCCGTCGAGGACAAATATCACCCTACTGGGGAGTGAACGAGTATCACAAAGTATTCCGGCAAAATAAATGCCAGGACACACAACCAACTCTGTCGGGGAGAGTTTTAACCTTCTATTTCCACTGGGAGGAACGAAAACACTCGCTGAGAAGAGAGAACTCCGCTGGGGACGAAACGACTCTCTTGGGGAAAATCAACTGACTCCGTTGGGGAGAATAAATGGCCCTAATGGGAAGGGAATCTCTACTGGGGAGAGTAGACTGTCTGGGTACCGCTCACAAGTTTGGAAATATGAGTCTTCTGAGGCTACACAACTCTGCTCAGGATAGGGAATCCTTTTGGGGGACACCACACCGTCTGAATACATCCTACAATCTTGGAATCACCAAACTCTGCGGAGGGTAAACGACCCTGCTGGAGAATGTCCTTCGGATACGCTGTGACTAGCTGGGGTACTTGATCCTTCTTCAGTAAGGAACATTGTCATCTCAGCTTCAGGGAATGAAGCGCGACCTGCATGGGGATTCACTTAACATAACGATCAAGTCTTTTTGTTACGAGCCTCTGGCTAGGACGGCAATCTTCTGATCGTCCACTTCGTATGGTCAAGAACCCTGCAACACCACAAACGAGACAAGACAAGTCTATACAACCAAATCTACTCAGGTTAGTGTTAGGGACATCACTTTCAGTCAATTCAAAGTTTTAGCAATTATTGGCAAGGGCCAGCAATGTTATGCACTTGCTAATTTTATTTAACATTGGCGTTTTTCACATACAAAATGGTAAAAAAACAAGCATCAAATACTAAATAACCTATTTTATTGATTGGGCCCCTGAATGAGCAGAGTTTTGTACACTGGATGTAACTCCTGAAAAGAGGAAGCTACGGACAACAAATATACAAGTATGCACAGGAAGCATATATACAATGACAAATCAAATTTGCACATATGTCGGCAACGTGATGCAGACGAACATCATGAGCTGATCCTCCTATGACTCGCTTGACTCTGGCACTTTCCCGGTATTCAAACTTCTGAAGAGATTATATCTGACAATCGAACTCCCAGGTACATTCTCCAGCACCAATGTGCACCGTAGCACCAAATTCGGACCGCAGTCATTTGCTTTTTAAATCCCTAACTTTTGCGTGAACCGCCCTTTGCGGGTTTTCAGTTCACCGGGATACCCTTTTTTGCCAAAGCCGTCCAGTGTAGGTTTTCAACTTCGCGGGTGTACATTTTTTCAATTTTTATCCCTAATTTTTGCCCGAACCTTTCATTCTGTTTTTGGTTCGCCAGGATGCCCCATTTTTGCCTGGACTCTCTTTTTTCTGTCCAGCGGGTCAATTTCAAGCAAAGTATTTTTTAACTGCGTCCGAATTCATAGGCGACGTAAAGTCTTCACCGTCCATGGTGGACAACAATAAAGCTCCTCCTGAAAAGACTTTTCTGACAACGTATGGCCCTTCGTAGTTGGGGGTCCACTTGCCCCTGTGATCTGTTTGTGGCGGGAAAATCCTTTTCAACACAAGGTCGCCCGTCTGAAAGCTCTGAGGGTGTATCTTCTTATCATACGCTTTCTTCATTCGGCTCTGGTACAATCGACCATATGCTAGAGAAGCTAACCTCTTCTCATCCATTAAACTCAGCTGGTTCAACCTATCTTTCACCCATTCTGCCTCGTCGAGTTGGACATCTTGTTATACCCTCAGGGAAGGAATCTCAACTTCCAGTGGTAGTACTGCTTCCATTCCGTATACCAACGAGAACGGGGTTGCCCCGGTTGATGTGCGCACCGTCGTACGATAACCGTGCAAAGCGAAAGGTAGCATCTCATGCCAGTCCTTATAGGTTACCACCATCTTCTGAACAATCTTCTTTATGTTCTTATTGGCCGCTTCAACAGCGCCATTCATCTTGGGTCGATAAGGAGAAGAGTTGCGATGTTCGATCTTAAAACTCTGACACAACTCCTTCATCATCTTGTTATTTAAATTCGAACCGTTGTCGGTAATAATCCGCTCGGGGATTCCATATCTGAAAATGATATCTCGTTTGATAAACCTGGCTACCACCTGCTTGGTCACATTAGCATAGGATGCCGCTTCCACCCATTTGGTAAAATAATCAATTGCTACGAAAATGAACCGGTGTCCATTAGATGCCGTCGGCTCGATCTTCCCAATCATGTCAATTCCCCACATCGAGAATGGCCACGGCGACGACATTACGTTCAAAGGACTCGGAGGCACATGGATTTTATCCGTATAGATCTGGCACTTATGACACCTCTTTGCAAACTTGAAACAATCGGTTTCCATGGTTAGCCAGTAATAACCTGCCCGCAGCAGCTTCCTCGTCATAGCATGCCCACCAGCATGTGTACCAAATGTACCCTCATGTATTTCCTCCATGAGCAACTTCGCCTCTTTCTCGTCTACACAACGTAGCAGCACCAAGTCGTGGTTTCTCTTGTACAGGACACCGTCCGGATTCAGATAGAAATTACCAGCCAATCTCCTGAGAGTCTTCTGGTCGTGACTGGATGCCCCAGCCGGATACTCCTTGTTTTTCAGGAAATTATGGATATCAAAATACCAGGGTTTATCATCAGATACTTTGTCAATGGAAAATATGAAGGCGGGTCTATCGAATCGAGAGATAACAATTCTGGGAGCCTCATTCCAGAAGTTGACTTTGTACATGGAAGACAATGTAGCCAGGGCGTCAGCCATCTGATTTTCTGCTCGCGGTACATGATGCAATTCAACCTTGTCAAAGAAAGGCAACAATCTTCTGGCGTAATTCATGTACGGTATCAAATTGGGCTGACGTGTCTCCCATTCTCCTTTTATTTGATTCACCACCAGAGCTGAGTCTCCGTATACATCCAGATTTTTGATTCGCAAATCAATGGCTTCTTCTAGCCCCATGATGCAGGCTTCGTATTCGGCTTCATTATGGGTAACCGGAAAGGTCAATCGAGCAGTAAATGGGATGTGCGACCCATGTGGAGTAGTGATGATTGCCCCTATTCCACTACCATAGGAGTTTACAGCTCCGTTAAAGATCAACTGCCATTTGGAACCCAATTCTAGTCCTTCGTCCGGCAACGGTTCTTCACAATCTTTCATCTTTAGGTACATGATATCCTCGTCAGGAAAATCAAACCTTATCGATTGGTAGTCCTCAATAGGCTGCTCAGCAAGATATTCCGATAACACACTCCCCTTTATAGCCTTCTGTGAGACATACTAGATGTCGTATTCGGTCAAGACCATCTGCCAACGGGCAATTCTCCCTGATAATGCCTGCTTTTCAAATACGTATTTGATAGGATCCATCTTTGAGATGAGCATGGTTGTATGATTTAGCATGTACTGCCTCAAACGCTTGGCGGCCCAGGCTAGCGCGCAACACGTTTTTTCGAGCATTGAGTATCGAGATTCACATTCAGTAAATTTCTTACTCAGGTAGTATATAGCATGCTCTTTGCGCCCTGTCTCGTCATGTTGACCGAGAACACAACCCATACTTCCCTCAAGAACCGTCAAATACATAATCAAGGGTCTCCCTGCCACTGGAGGTATCAAAATAGGAGGCTCCTGCAAATATTGCTTTATTTTATCGAACGCCTTTTGACAATTTTCATTCCATGTTACAGCCTGGTCTTTTTTCAACAGCTTGAATAATGGCTCACATGTAGCTGTTAGGTGAGAGATGAACCGAGCGATGTAGTTCAACCTCCCTAAAAACCCGCGCACCTCTTTTTTCTGTTTTAGGCGTCGGCATCTCTTGTATGGCTTTTATTTTTGCAGGGTCAACCTCTATTCCTTTTTCACTCACGATAAACCCTAGCAGTTTACCCGATCTCACCCCGAAGGTGCACTTGTTAGGATTCAGTCTCAACCTGAACTTCCTAAGCCTCTTGAATAACTTCAGCAGATTGACCAAATGTTCTTCCTCCGTCTAGGATTTAGCAATCATATCATTGACATAAACCTCGATCTCTTTATGCATCATGTCATGAAAGAGAGTCGTCATTGCATGCTGATACGTTGCCCCAGCATTGTTTAATCTGAAGGGCATCACTTTGTAACAAAATGTTCCCCAAGGCGTAATGAAGGTAGTCTTCTCCAT
Source organism: Lathyrus sativus (assembly GCA_963859935.3). Lineage (NCBI taxonomy): Eukaryota > Viridiplantae > Streptophyta > Magnoliopsida > Fabales > Fabaceae > Lathyrus > Lathyrus sativus. Next base: position 5,947 of record CAWUDS030002065.1, on the reverse strand, counting down.
GTCATCTGGCGCCATTTTAATCTGGTTGTAGCCCGAGAAGCCATCCATGAAGGAGAATACGGAGAATTGAGCGGTATTGTCAACCAGCACATCAATGTGAGGAAGTGGAAAGTCATCTTTCGGGCTCGCCCTATTCAGGTCACGGTAGTCTACGCACATTCTCACTTTACCGTCCTTTTTTGGCACTGGCACAATATTAGCGACCCATGAGGGATATTTTGTAACAGCTAGGAAACCAGCATCCCACTGCTTTTGAACCTCCTCCTTAATTTTCACTGCCATATCAGGTCTAGTTCTGCGAAGCTTCTGCTTAACCGGCGGGCATTCTTCTTTTAGCGGCAGACGGTGCACAACCATATCCGTATCCAGCCCAGGCATGTCCTCATACGACCAAGCAAAATATCACTGTACTCCTTGAGCATTTCAACCAATCTTCGCTTGACGTCGCTCTGCAGCGCGGCCCCTATACGGATGTTCCTTTCAACCCCTTCCGACCCCAGATTAACAATCTCAATGACCTCCTCATGAGGCAGAATGATTTGTTCTTCTTGCTTTACCAACCAAGACAACTCTTCTGGAACGTCGCCATCTTCAACAATCTCTTCTTCGGCCTGAAATACCGGGTGCTCAAAGTCGAAGTGAGTCATAGGCGGTTCAATGATGTCATCTGAAAATGTTATCCTGCAAAAGGAATGGTTAAATGCTTCAAAATATGTATAAAGCGAATAACCACGTTGCCATTTTACTGTAAAACACAAAAATAGGAAAAACAGAGATCACAATATTTGTACATGAAAAACGCCTTTTATTTAATGATTAAACAATGCAATGTACATAACAGCACGGCCCTAAGCAAAATCACGATGCCCCGGGTAAGACACCGGATTATTCAACAATTAAGAAAACAACGTATTAATGTTTGGTAGTCACAGGAACAGTCTCCTGAATAGACCAATTGCATAATCCTTGTCCTGGCACGCTAGGCTGAATCCAGGCGTCCATGTCGCAGTCGCTGTCTCCTTCTTCGGAATCTGAAACAGCGTTGATGGCCTCGTGATACACTCCACCAGCCGTGATTGTTATTGGTCCTTTGAAACGGGGTGCCCCAGCAGCAGGCGTTGATGATGATGGTTGATATCCCAGCCCAAATCTGTCCATCTTCACGGGAATATCCAGAACCTTGCCCCAGCCTTTTGTCTCACCAGTCTTCACTAGAGCCTGAGCCTCCTTGTATGATGAGACTGCCACCTCTGATGCTTTACTCGGCCCTGGAACCTTGTCTTTAATGCGCAACCCTTCAAAGGCTTGACAAGGTGTTTCATGAATCTCGCCGTCGACTTCTACGTACTTGAATGACGACAAATGACTGACCAATATATCTTCCTCCCCATAAACTGTAACCACACTGTCCCCCACCATGTACTTTAGCTTTTGGTGCAAGGTAGATGTGACTGCCCCAGCACCATGGATCCATGGTCGTCCAAGAAGACAACTATATGCTGGCTGGATGTCCATAATGTAAAATTCAGTTTCGAAAATCTCAGGCCCCACCTGTAGAGGTAACGTTATAGATCCAAAGACTGACCTTCGTGTACCATCAAATGCCCTGACCACCAAGTCACTAGGCGTACAAACGATCCCTCTGATGTCCAATTTCATCATTGCCTTCTTTGGCAACACGTTCAAGGAAGACCCGGTATCTACCAGCACGTGGGACATGACCGAGCCCCTGCATTCAACTGAGACGTGCAACGCCATGTTATGCTCTCTCCCCCTCAGGGTCAAATCAAAATCCGTAAATCCCAGGCTATGGCTTGCGTTCACGTGCGCCATCACCCCCTCCAACTGATTCACAGAAACATCTTGGGGTACAAACGACGTGTCCAGAATTTTCAATAATGCATTCCTATGGGCTTCGGAACACAATAACAGTGATAATATGGATATCTTCGACGGCGTCTGTCGAAGATGCTCAACAATCTTATAGTCACTCTTACGAATAAGGCGCATAAACTCTTCTACATCTTTCAGTGACGTTTCTCTTTCGTTCCTCTGCACAGGGACATCCTTATTCATTTTTCCTTTTCCTTTTGCCAATCTTTCAGCCTCTACTTCAGGAGATATAAAAATTCTCCCACTTCTTGTCATCCCTCCAGTCCCGACGACATTGTCTACAACCTCAGCTGGCTGTCTACTGATATCGATTTTCACCCCATCACAGTACGCTTCCAACCCATACGTCCAGGGTACCGCCTTAGTTCTCTCATAAGGTGTTGGCCCTGCCTTGGTGATAGTGATCGGCGGTCGCCTGGCTGGCGCCGTTATAGTTATCATTTTTCGGGGGATTGTTACCGTAGCTACATCACTTTGCTCATCATCTAATATTTCTGCAGGTTTCTCAACTGCCGCTCTGTTGAATTGCAACGTGCCTTCATCTATTAAGGTCTGAATACCCTTCTTCAATTCAACACAACCCCCAGCTTGGGTCCAACACTCTAGACAAAACTCATCGCAGCCCGGATACACACCTCCTTTTAATAACCTGCTCTTTATCTCACACAATGGTGTTTTTAGTTCATCCATATTCATGATCAAGTTCAAACCTTCCTCAGTCAAAATAGCATTTGCCCCATGGTTGGGCATGGGCTGTTGTACTATGTTCGGACCTGCTTGTCAAAAATTTATGGCCTTGCTATCCAACAGATCTTGCACCACATGCTTGAACGCGTGGCAATTCTCTATGTCATGGTCGGGAGCCCCGGAGTGGAACTCGCAGTGATTGTTCGTATCAAAACCGAGCGGAGGAGTGCCCGTCATTGGCGCCATAGTCCTCTTTTCCACCAAGTTCAAACCCAGTAATGTTTGGAGTAACTCTGCATACGTATAAGGAGGTACATCAAATACTCTTTTCGGCCTCGCGTTAGGAAATCTCCTTTGTCCCTGATTTGGCCTCTGCTGCTGTTGTTGTTGCTGCTGCTGCTGTTGCTGCTGTGGTGGTATCTGCTGTAGTGGTATTGGTTGTTGATGAAATGGAATTGTGACACTCGCCACCTGTTGCGGATGATTGTACTGATTCCGCCCTCTGCCCCGGCCTCGGCCCCCGAATACTGCACTTGTGTCACCTTGACGGCGACCACCGAAAGCTCTTCTGTTACTGCCAGCTGAAGTAGATTCCTCAGCTTGGAATCTCCCCATCTTAATATTACTTTCAACCTTCTCTCCCATCAAGATTAGATCCGAGAAACTGCCCAAAGAAGCGGGAAATAACTTATCATAAAACATACCGGTGAACGTTCCTATGAACATATCATTCATCTCCTTCTCTACCAACGGAGGATGAACCCTGGCAGCCATGTCGCGCCACCTTTGCGCATATTCTTTGAAGCTCTCATCTTTCTTCTGTGACAGCCCCTGTAACTGGACTCTGTTCGGTGCCAGGTCACTATTGTACTTATAATGAGCCACAAACGCTTTTGCCAGCTGCTTCCAAGTCTTTACCTGAGTAGGCTCCAATCCCATGTACCATTCAAGGGAAGGACCAGACAAGCTGTGTTGAAAGAAATGCATCAGCATCCTCTCATCGTTCGAATAAGCCGACATCCTTCTATAGTATGACCGCACATGCACCTTTGGACAGGTATCTCCCTTATATTTGTCAAATGTGGGAGCTTTAAACTTTAGCGGTACCCTCAGGCCAGGCACCAGACCCATTATGGTCATATCTAAACCAACAGCACTTTGATTCACAACACCTTTCATCTCCTCCTCGAGCATCTTGATTCGCTGAGCGTTATCTACAGGACCTTCAAAACCCCCGCCAGAGAAAGCATCTTCTTGCTGATCTTCTATCCAATTACCGTTCCCATTTCCGTATCCATCATACCCATTGTTACGACCAAATTTAGTCTGATTCATCACAGGACCCCGCCCCCTGTTACCATACCCTTGAGCGACCCCGGCAGGTCCAAAAGACATCACTCCAGCGCTATTTCCGTTACCGAATCCGCCATAACCCTGATTGGCATTACCAAATCCATCCTGTCCGAAGCCCTGAGCGTTGAAGCCGTACTTCCCATCTTGATTAGCATAATTAAACCCCTGGTCGTTATAGCTAAATCCGTTGTTACCGAAGCCATTACCTCCAATATTATCACCGCCCAGATTGGCATCTCCGAATCCAACATTGTTGATGACAGTCTCATTATCGATTCCTGTATTACCGTTCCCAGCGCCAGTGCCATTGTTCACATTCACAGCAGGTATGTTCGTCACAGGTGGAGCTACCGGTGTAGGAGTACCATCCCCGTGAACGGTGTCAACACGTACAGAATTGTGGTCTTCATTTCCATGCCCAGCAGTTCTCGCTAACAATGGCTGCACCAGAGCTTGCAAGTTTTCCTAGCCTTTCACGATTGTCTCCATCGTCTGCATGAACAACGCCAGCTTCTCACGCATGTCCTGCATTTCGCTCTGCATCTGACCCAGAACTCTTTTGCAGTTGGTACGAGTAGAGTATCGGTGCGGGCGTTGACTTTCAATCCTGAAAAGACCTGTACGATGCAGGAAATGAGATACAGTTCAATAATCACCTGTTAATGCCATATGAATGAGTATGCAAATGCGACAAGTGTCTGTGCATTAGGGAATATCACTCCCCAATTCTGGTGCCAATGTGTCAATGTGGTGACAGTGACAGCAATACGAAGTTCAGAGCCGAATTATAGAAAACACCTCATACATTGCAGAGAAACCCATCAAGTCAGGAATACAATATCAATGAGCGTACAATAAGAAGGCATGACCTCAACCAACAATCCTGGTGATGGCCAGCACAATGCAAATAAAGCATACACATCAATACATGAAATAGTCAAGTGCGACCATACGCCTGGTACTCCTCTAATAACCTCTTAGTCTCGGGATGATTTGGTTGGGTAAGCAAACCCTCAACAAGTAGATCTCTTCGCTTGAGAACACGTCGTAAATCACCAGCAGATTCCTCCCGTGCCCCTTCTCCGAAGCGATCCTCTAATTTCCGTTTCTGAGACACAGCCTCCTTCTTGCACTCGATGGCTTTGTTCAATGAGTTCTGAAGACTATATCTTGCCATCACCTCCTCTTCATACTTTTTCTTGCTAGCCTTCAACTGATCTTCGAGTTCAGAAATTTGCTGCTTCAATTTGTCTTCCCTCTTTTTGTTGTTGGTTAGCGTAGCATTCCACGTTTTGTTGCAAGAAGAGATTTCCTGGTAGGTGGCATCGAGTGACTTCTTCTTGGACTCTAACATATCATGAGAGCTTCTGAATTCTTTTCCCAGGCGTTCACGCTTCTTTTTCTCTTCGGTCAGTTCAGCCTCTAGCCTGTTTACCAACTCAGTCTGCTGTTGGAAGGAATGCACAGCTTTGTTCTTCTCACTCCGTATCTGAGCCAGTTCCTTCTCTAACTCTTCATTGACCTTTATCAAGTCCTCTTTTTCTTTCACAACCCGCTCATAGACCTCAACAGCTACAGTAGTTGGTTCCTCCACTGGAATGGGGACAGGACGTGATACTGCTGGAAAAGGCATCTGTACCTGTCTTACCCTCTCCTGAATCCACACCTTGTAGGGCATATAGGCCTGACAATCATTCTTGCCTAGCAATGGTTTCCCTCTTCTGCAGATACGATTCCAAGCGTGCTAAAGCTTGGCCAATAATTCCCCACTCTGTTCACCAGTGAAATACAGAGATTCATGTATTTCTTCCTCCTTTGGCGGGCTTTTCAAGGCATAACCGAATTTCCTAATCAATAATGATGGATTGTAATTAATGCACCCTTTCCTCCCAATCAGAGGAACATTAGGATATCCGGCGCAATTGTAGATAATCTCAGATCCCAATAAAGCTCTGTCGAACCAGACAACATCTTCTGAAGAAAGTCCCGTCAGATGCTCAGACCAATCCACCGT
>CAWUDS030002064.1:32500-36774 GCA_963859935.3 Lathyrus sativus | reverse complement strand
CGAAAGAGTAGTAGGAAAAAGGGGAAGGGGTATTTACAATTTTATATTTCCTCTTATCTATTAATTAGAGCCTCTTTTAGTGTCACGATTTTTTTTTTACTTCATTTGAAAAAAAAAAAAAGAAACTTTGGGATTGCTGAATCAAAAACTACACGAAATTAAGAGAGCAACGGAATCATCATAGTCTTTAAATTTTTTAAAATATTCTAAAAAAAAAAAAAAGAAAGATGGTTATTGGATTCTTTACTGATCTGGGTCTGATAGACCCGGTATATATATATATATATTTTTATTTCTTCAATGAAAGGTAAAAAAAATGAAAAATTAAAAGTATAGAGCCGTATGCTATATAAAAAATCCAAAAGATGCTTGCCTGTACGGCTTTCAATTTAAATTGAAGTTCTTTTGAATATCCCTTCTTTCTTATTTTTTTAAGTCAAGATTGAGAGAAAAAACCAAAATATATTATACTATCAGGGTAATGATCCATCAACCTCATAGTGCCCCTTATGAGGGACCATCAGGAGAATGTATGCTGGAAGCAGATGAAATGGTGATACTTCGAGAAACAATAACAGCTATTTATTCGCAAAGAACACGCAAACCGGTATGGCAGATATCTAAAGACCTGGAAAGGGATCATTTTATGTCACCCGAAGAAGCCCAAGCCTACGGAATTATTGATTCCGTATCAGATTCTTTGCCTACGGAAGCAATTTTTGATTCCGGAGCAGATTCTTTTTTTTAAATGCAAAATTTGCATATGTCAATATTGATAGTTGGAATCAATATTGATGTTTGGACTATTTCTGTCCTTTTTATTCCTACTAAACACAGAATTTGCTTTCAAACTATTTCTGTCCCCACTATTTTTTTTCTTCTGGGAATAGTGGATTTATTCCTAAACCTTTGTCCCTAATAAACACAGATTTATTCCTAATAAATACATGCATGAGATGTTGTCTTTTCTCTTTTTAATCGTCTTAACAACCAGATTTCATAGAGTCGAATAAATTCTAAATGGAAATTATTGGGTTAGGATTGATCGAAACCAGCTCATTATGTATATGATTCACCATGCCAACTATAAAACAACTTATTAGAAACGCAAGACAGCCAATCCGGACTGTAACAAAATCTCCCGCTCTTCGGGGATGCCCTCAACGCCGAGGAACATGTAATAGGGTGTATGTGCGACTCGTTTAGATCATATACTCAAATTAAAAAATCGATTCTATTAATAAGAATTGTATATATATAATTCTATTGTGTATAAATTTTGTATCAAATTTATGGTTTCTCAATTGGTGCAAACCAAATCACCTTCATTTTCAATTTAAGATGCAAAGTATATTCCCCTTGGGGATAAAGTAGTTTCCCATTAAGCGGGAAAAATCCTATTTGAAAGAAAAACAAATTATGCCCTAAATTTAGAACGGACTAAGAGGGTCAACTACCCAGCTAATCTTCATACTTAAATACCGTTACTGTATAGCTAGATTTCATTGTGAAAGACCTATTACTAGATATTTCATGGGTAGAGCCCAGAAGTGTGAACTGTACAAATTCACAATAACATTGATTGAATCAAGATTCAATGAAGGAAGGGGCTCCGGTGTATAGAGAGGACCTCACCGTTTAACAAGTAATCATAGAAACGATGGAACCCACCATTTCTTTGTTTATTTTATTTACTATGGTTTTTGGCATACCTAGTATCAATAGAAGTTATTATTTAGAGTTTCAATACTTATACTTAGAAAAAATGAAAAAAAATCGTGGTTGGGAAGGTTATAGTAGCAAAAGCCATTGGAATTTTTATTTTATATATTGGAAGAATCCATGTTGTTAGTAATATACTAGAAAGGATAAAAGAATAACTGAAAGAAAAAATCAAAATAGTTATTCATCGAAGTCTCATTTATCCAATGATCAGAACTAAACGAGGATCCATCGCTCGAAAACGGAGGACAAAAAGTCGTTCCTTTACATCAAGCTTTCGCGGAGCTCTTACTCGAACTATTTCGCAACAGAGAAGAAAAGCTTTGGTTTCGTCTCAGCGGGATAGAGATAGGAAAAAAAGGGACTTTCGAAGTTTGTGGATCAGTCGAATAAATGCAATAATTCGACAGAATAAAGAAAAAATCTACTATAGTAATTTAATGTATAATCTGTACAAGAATCAATTGCTTCTTAATCGTAAAATCGTTGCACAAATAGCTATATTAAAGGGGAATTGTCTTTTTACGATTGCCAACGATATCATTAATAAAACTTCCCCGGAGAGTGAACTCCGGGAAGGTGGTAGAATAAAAGAGATTTGTATGATAAAATAGAATTCATATGAATTATGAAAATAATAAACCACGCTCAAAAAAAAATACCAATCCGCATAAACTTTGAGTTTAGATTCAATTAATGAAGTAAAGTAACTCTATTTTTTTTTTTTTAGAACAGGAGTTCTAGTAATCGACTTGCTTTTTTCATATTTTTTTTTTTTTTCATATTTTTTTTCATATTTTTTTTTTGCAATTTTAAGAAGAGGTGACGAACTTCCAAAAGGTAACAAAGATAAAATACGAGCTTGTTTTATAGCAATCGTAATCCATCGTTGTTGTTTTAAGGTCAATTTATTAACACGTCTAGATAAAATTTTGCCTTCTCGAGTGACAAGTTTGAAAAGTAAACTCAAGTTTTTATAATCAATTCGATCCCCAAATTGGATTAGGGGCGACCTCCTACGAATTGATTTCTTCTTCTTCGATTTAACAAACAGTAGCTTAGATGATTTAACAAACAGTCGCTTAGATTTATCCATGGTTTGTTTATTCCTATACCGAAAATCCCGTTTGTTATAAAACAAAGGATTTGTTTTAGTTATATATATTCTTATTTTTTTTTTTTTTTTTTTAATAAATTTTATTTTTTATATAAGGAAATAGATCCTATATAATGATATATGTATATAATTTCATGTTATAGAATTTTATTTATAGAATATAGAGAAGATAATTTCTCTGATATCTATATAATTCATTTTTATGTTATTTAATTTTTTCAATTTACCTCCTAAGGGTAATACACAAGTAATCCATTTTCTCTATTTCTTGATCTCTGCGTGAATCATATGTTTGCAACAAAAGGGACAGAATTTTCTCAATTCCAATCGACTAGGCGTATTGTGTCGATTCTTTTGAGTAATATATCGAGAAATACCTCTCGATTCCTTATTAACACTCTTTTTATCACAACTAGTACATTCTAAAATAACAGTTATTCGGATATCTTTACCCTTAGCCATGAGCCTCCTTTGGTTTTTTTTATTCACTTAACTCTTCGATTTTAAGATTCGAAGGGAAGAAGAAAAAAGGAACGAAAAAAAATATAAGTTGATAAGTCAAAATAAAATTCTGAAATATTTTGTTCCAATTCATTTTATATAGTACAGTAATAATTCACTACTACAATGCTTTCGAAATATATTTCGAATTACAGTATAGTATTTCTGTTTTTATTTAAATATCTTTTATGATATTATTGCCCCTACCCTAATAATTCCATTTCTGGTCTGACTATTCAGAATTCTAATAGTTATTAATAGCAATGGAATTGAAGTATTAATTCAATTCCATTTAAACGAAACCTGGGCAAAATTCAAAATTTCACGGAGGCCCAATCCACCTTTTTGAATTTCCTTAATTTATTATTCTAGTATAAAAAAAGCAACGAAGAGGGATTGAATCACAGATATTTTATTGGATCCCTAATCTTCGTCACCCTTTCCCGTGCCAATAACTAGAATCAAAAAAAGGGGAATGTCAATGCATCTGGGAATAAACGATTGATTTCGATCAAGAGACCCGCTAGAGCCGCGAACCATAAAGTACTTGCCACTGGTGCCACAGAGAGATATGTTTTTAGATCTCGCATTTCCAATCCTCCTTCGTTTTTTCTTGTAATTTTGAATACCTAATAATACAGAATATAGGAATATGATTCCATGTTTTTTTATTAATAAAATCACTTGGATTTGTCGGGGGAAGTCCGAATCCAAATTGAATTGTACAACAATTCATTAGATATTTTTTTATAGAGTACTTTTTTTATAAGAATTAGAATAATAGACTATTATTCTAAATTCTATTATATATATATATTATTCTTATTTGTATATTCTTTGTTCTTGTTATTATACTCTTTGTATCTTATTATTTATATATCCTATCTATTCCCGGTTTAAAATTATTTATATTAATTGAATATAACTATTCTAT
>CAWUDS030002064.1:0-30000 GCA_963859935.3 Lathyrus sativus | reverse complement strand
CGATTGAATTATTTGGTCCTACTCGTTATCAATGGGATCAGGGATACTTCCAGCAAGAAATATATCGAAGAGTTGGTAGTGGGCTAGTCGAAAATCAAAGTTTATCAGAAGCTTGGTCTAAAATTCCTGAAAAATTAGCTTTTTATGATTACATCGGTAATAATCCGGCAAAAGGGGGTTTGTTTAGAGCGGGCTCAATGGACAATGGAGATGGAATAGCGGTTGGTTGGTTAGGGCATCCTATCTTTAGAGACAAAGAGGGGCATGAACTTTTTGTACGTCGTATGCCTACCTTTTTTGAAACTTTTCCGGTTGTTTTGGTAGACGGAGACGGAATTGTTAGAGCAGATGTTCCTTTTCGAAGGGCAGAATCGAAGTATAGTGTCGAACAAGTAGGTGTAATTGTTGAATTCTATGGTGGCGAACTCAATGGAGTCAGTTATAGCGATCCTGCTACTGTGAAAAAATATGCTCGACGTGCTCAATTGGGTGAAATTTTTGAATTAGATCGTGCTACTTTAAAATCGGATGGTGTTTTTCGTAGCAGTCCAAGGGGTTGGTTTACTTTTGGACATGCTTCGTTTGCTCTGCTCTTCTTTTTCGGACACATTTGGCATGGTGCTAGAACCTTGTTCAGAGATGTTTTTGCTGGTATTGATCCAGATTTGGATGCGCAAGTAGAATTTGGAGCATTCCAAAAACTTGGAGATCCAACTACAAAAAAACAGGGAGTCTGATAGAAATAGGTTTGTTCCTTTTCGATTCGATTTTTTTTTTGTTATGTGAATTTGATATTAGGGAACTAGATAAATCTTGATTCCATTTTGTTTTACTCTTGTTCTTTCTTTTTCTTTATCCAGGAGATAATCCCCCAAAACAGGTATGAAAGCTATAATTGTAAACCACGATCAAATCTATGGAAGCATTGGTTTATACATTCCTCTTAGTCTCGACTTTAGGAATCATTTTTTTCGCTATTTTTTTTAGAGAACCCCCTAAAGTTCCCACTAAAAACACGAAATGATTGAGAATTATCTCAATTGAATGAAGTAATGAGCCTCCAATATCGTAATATTGGGGGCTCATTACTTCAACTAGTCCCCATGTTCTTCGAATGGATCTCTTAGTTGTTGAGAGGGTTGCCCAAAAGCAGTATATAAGGCATACCCAGTAAAACTTACAATTAAACCGGATATAGAGATGGCAATTAGGGTTGCTGTTTCCATGATTCTATAATATCAAGACTACAATGGATCTATAGGGTAAGATCCTTTATCTACAGCGGAATGGTATACAAAGTCAACAGATCTCAATAAAAAAATAGGATTTATGGCTACACAAACCGTTGAGGGTAGTTCTAGATCTGGTCCAAGACGAACTGTTGTAGGAGATTTATTGAAACCATTGAATTCAGAATATGGTAAAGTAGCTCCGGGGTGGGGAACTACCCCTTGGATGGGGGTTGCAATGGCCCTATTTGCGGTATTTCTCTCTATTATTTTAGAGATTTATAATTCGTCCCTTTTACTGGACCAAATTTCCATGAATTAGAGAATTCGATTCACAAGAACCAACTAACTAGCTTTTCAATAGAAAAGTCAAGTTTAGCATTTAGATCGTTCATTTTTAGACCATTCCATTTTGATTTGGTAGTTGGACCGCGAAACTTCTTTGTTTCTCTATTTCCGGAATATGAGTGTGTGACTTGTTATAATGGATCCTATTGATAGTACAGAACATAAAATGGATACGTCATCTTATCTTGATAGATGGCTTTACCCCGTCAGATATTTATTCTAGTATCTGGAGCACGGAATATAGAAAATAAATAGATTCTAAAGTGTTAGAACTATGATTCATACTTAATATTTATATTTAGACCTCGCAACCGGACGAAAAAAAATGAAAGAGTTAGAAGAATTCATTTAGAAAAAGAAATGGAATTTTATTCGGCCGCCGCTTATCCATTTCTTTGTATTTTTTTTTTTTCATTATATCTATTTATTGAAATTGAATAAGTGATGATCTAGCAGTTCTTACTCAGGGAATTCTTGGACTTCGATTAAAGGTTTTTTTGGAAATCATCGTGGTTCTGGTATGAATCTCAGGTTTTCCATTGATTCTATAGGGTCTTAACAAGAAAATTCTTATCAATAAAAAAAAAAAACAGAAGTCAAATCTTATTACATACACAATACAAAAAAAATGAAGTAAATAATAGAATATTCAAGAGGCCTGTAAGGATCAAGAGAAAAGACGAGTGAGCCGACTTGAAATTTTGGCATTATAAACACTAAGAATATCTTGTAGATTTCTATTTTTTGGATCTTCAAAAAAGACTGGAATCATAGGATTAACTTCAGAAGTTTCAAACTTTCTATTACACATATCTGTTTTCCAAATAACCAGTATTTGAGTCTTTTTGTTTGAGCCGTACGAGATGAAATTTTCATATACGGTTCGAAGGGGGGTTCCTTGGTTTACCTATCTCAATAAAGTCTATGATTGGTTCGAAGAACGTCTTGAGATTCAGGCCATTGCCGATGATATAACTAGTAAATATGTCCCTCCTCATGTAAATATATTTTATTGTTTAGGAGGAATTACACTTACTTGTTTTTTAGTCCAAGTAGCGACGGGTTTTGCTATGACTTTTTATTATCGTCCAACCGTTACGGAGGCTTTTGCTTCTGTTCAATATATAATGACTGAGGCTAACTTTGGTTGGTTAATCCGATCAGTTCATCGATGGTCAGCAAGTATGATGGTATTAATGATGATCTTGCACGTATTTCGCGTGTATCTCACTGGTGGTTTTAAAAAACCTCGCGAATTGACTTGGGTTACAGGTGTAATTTTGGGTGTATTGACTGCATCCTTTGGTGTAACTGGTTATTCTTTACCTTGGGACCAAATTGGTTATTGGGCAGTCAAAATTGTAACAGGTGTACCCGATGCTATTCCTGTAATAGGATCCTCGGTGGTAGAGTTATTGCGCGGCAGCGCTAGTGTGGGACAATCTACCTTGACTCGTTTTTATAGTTTACATACTTTTGTATTACCTCTACTTACTGCCGTATTCATGTTAATGCACTTTCCAATGATACGTAAGCAAGGAATTTCCGGTCCTTTATAGAGAATATGAATCATAGATATTTGTAATAAATCATTTGGGGGAGGAGTAATAGTATTTCATTGCTACAAATATGCATTATTTTTTTTGAATAAGACATGTATTTGGATATTTCCCTTCCACTTAACAAAATAAATTGGATTCTTTATTTGACATACACGAATAGTGGAAGGGAACTCTCCGAAAAAAGAATGGATTATGGGAGTGTATGACTTGAACTATTGATTGGGCCATGCAGATATATGACTTCATCTTATCTGCCACATTTGAATTCACAATTAAATGTGTCTTTGTTCCAACCACGGCGCCAGTCCTCTACAGAGGATAGTCAGTCCGGTTCGCTTGAAGAAAATATTTTCTATGATCAGACTCGATCATATCCTGTGCATGAACAGGCTCCGTAATATCCAGTAAAATAAGTAAAATGATATAATCTAAATTATGTAACATGTATTTCATTAAACTTAATAGTATGGAAATGCATTCATTTCCTATGCATTGACTCAATTTATGATACTATCGGAGTTAAACAAGTAGATCTAAAGAAAAAGCGGGTTGTATTATATTAGTAACAAGTAAATCCTTTCTATGTCAAAAATTCCGAAAATTCTTTTTTTGAGGTATACCAGGCGAAAGGTTTGAGATCACCCAGAAAGAACTTTGGATTTTGAAAACTTACTTGGGTGAAAAGCATTTACTTAAAAATAAGAACTGAATTTTTTGCATTTACAATGGATAGTTGTAATTTCGAAAAAAAAACAATTAAATCCATTTTATTACATATTATTACATAGAATCATGATATATGAGTGACTAACATATAAAGAATTTCTATGTCTGCATTCAGTTTGTTTGATTCGTGCTCGAGCCGGATGATGCAAAATTATCATGTCCGGTTCTTTCGGAGGATGGATCTATAAGAATTCACCTATCCCAATAACAAAAAAACCTGATTTGACGGATCCTGTATTAAGAGCGAAATTGGCCAAAGGGATGGGTCATAATTATTATGGCGAACCCGCATGGCCTAACGATCTTTTATATATTTTTCCAGTAGTTATTCTGGGTACTATTGCCTGTAACGTAGGCTTAGCGGTTCTCGAACCATCAATGATTGGGGAACCCGCGGATCCGTTTGCAACTCCTTTGGAAATATTGCCCGAATGGTATTTTTTTCCCGTATTTCAAATACTTCGTACCGTACCCAATAAATTATTGGGCGTTCTTTTAATGGTTTCAGTACCCGCGGGATTATTAACAGTACCTTTTTTGGAAAATGTTAATAAGTTCCAAAACCCATTTCGGCGTCCAGTAGCAACAACCGTCTTTTTGATTGGTACCGTCGTGGCTCTTTGGTTGGGTATTGGAGCAACATTACCTATTGAAAAATCCCTAACGTTAGGGATTTTTTAAATTGATTCTATTGTCAAATAAAATATCATGACAGGTGTATTGTGTATCTAGGGAAAATTCACTTTGAAATGACTAATCCCTAGATCCATCTATTTCATTTTATACCTATTCTGAATATATTGATTTGTGCTAAAGATTCAAATTTAATATTGGAAGCTTTCTTTTTATAAATAAAAAAAAAATGAAAGATTCAAAAAAATCCAATGGATTTTCAATTTATACAAAATGATTTTCGATTTGTAAAATGTTTAATATATTTTTTAAATCTTCTACGCGAAAATGTTCAATTTTCATAAGGTCTTCTTGACTCTTATTCAAAAATTCAAATACTGTATGTATATTGGACTTTTTAAGACAATTATAGATCCGGGGAGGCAATTCTAATTGGTCAATAAAAATGGATTTCAATGTAATTTCTTTTTGAGTGTTCGTTAGTTTATCCTTAACGAATCTATCATGATCATGAAAAGTAAAAAGGGGCCAAGTCATTTTGTGTTGATTGTTTTCCAAATTGAAGTTTTCTTCTTCTGCATGTAAAAAAGGAATAAATAAATCAATCAAATTCCGGGAGGCTTCATAAAGTGCTTCCTTAGGAGTGAAACTTCCATTTGTCCATATTTCGAGAAATAGTATGTCTTGTTTTTCATTTCCATTCACATAAGAATGAATACTATAATTTGCATTTCTAACAGGCATGAATACAGCATCTATAGTATAACTTCCATCTTGAATGTTGTTTAGTGTTTTTATACGATATCCCCGCTTTCTCTCAATTTGTAATTCAATACACAAATTAATAGGTTCCGTTAGGTTAGCTATATGTTGTGTCTTATCAATGACTTCCACCGAAGGTGGTAAAATGATGTCTTGAGCAGTTACATATCCAGGACCTTTGAAAGAAATAGACGCCTCCCGAGTTCCATACAGATTACTTCTCAATACAATTTCTTTCAAATTCATTAAAATTTCATGTATTGATTCTTGAATACCTACTACGGTAGAATATTCATGTGGTATTTTCTCAGATTTTGCACGTGTGATACATGTTCCGTCTATTTCTCCGAGCAAAATTCTTCGCATTGCAATGCCTATTGTATCTGCTTGACCTTTCAGAAGTGGAGACAGAATAAAGCGTCCATAATAAAGACGCTTACTGTCTACCCTTGATTCAACACACTTCCACTGTAGTGTCTTAGTAGATACTTTTAGTTTTTCTCGAATCATAGTAATCTATTTTTATGAAACTCTTGATTTAATTGTTTATTTCTCTTGAAATCTTTTTCTTTCATATTTATTGTTAGTTTTACACACGTCTTTTTTTAGGAGCCCTACATCCATTATATGGTATAGGGGTTACATCCCGTATAACGTTTAATAGTATCCCACTTCGAACAATAACTCTTAATGCCGCATCTCTTCCTCGACCGGGACCCTTTATGCTGACGTCTGCTCGTTGCATGCCTTGATCGACTACTGTTCGAAGAGCATTTCCCGTTGCGGTTGTAGCGGCAAATGGTGTCCCCCTTCGTGTACCCTTGAATCCACATGAACCGGCGGAGGACCAAGAAATCACCCGACCTCCTACATCTGTAACAGTCACAATGGTATTATTGAAACTAGCTTGAATATAAATAACCCCCTTTGGTATTTTACGCGGATGCTTACGCGAACCAATACGTCCAGTTTTCCGTGAACCAAGTTTTGGTATAGATTTTGCCATTTTTTTTTTATTTAAAAAAAAAGATAAGTCCGAAATATATGGATATATCCATTTCCTGTCAAAAAGGATTCTTTACTATTTTCTAACTAGTTATTCTATTGTATTCTATAATTCGATTAATATAGAATACCCTTTTTTCAAATATTAAGCAATAAGCAATTCTATTTATTCGAATACTTATAACTATAGACTAGATTCGAATATAGAATCTAAATTTTTCGATTTGTATGATTTAGTATTTAAGAAAAGGGCTTTCCATTAATAAGATTTTGAATTCTATTCAAAATCTTATTAATGGAAAGCCCTTAATTTATATTAATTTAATATTTTATATTAATTTAATATTATCCTTGTCGTTGTTTATGTTTTGGATTCGAACAAATTACTATAAGTCGACCTCGCCTACGGATCAATCGACATTTTGCACAAATTTTACGAACAGAGGCCGCTACTTTCATATTTTTAACTCCTTAGAAATTAAATTGAATACCAAATTTATATATTGTAAGAAAATGGGGTTTCCTTACATTTTGAACTTAAAATTGTTCCTCCTAAAAAATATTTTCAAGTTATAAAAGAGTCGGGTGGTCGTCGTCATCGACGTCCCCAAGAATAGAAACCCTATCAATCAATAGGGCCAAAATCTTCATCAATCTCTTCCAAAATCAAAATCTGCCGACCGGCATTTCGAGAATAATGTTGATACAATAAACTGTGTACAAATTCTCGATCATATTGCATATATCCTACAACAAAATATGAATCTGAGGTGGCTGCTGAGCTCACCTTTATAAATAAGCCCTCATACTTAAGGTCTTTGTCTATTTCTGCTAGAAAATCGTCTGCGTGTTCCGAAATCGGAATATAGAAGGTTACCAAATGTAAGGTAATCATAGAGAAATATCCTTGGGTGTTTTTTTTTTTCTCTTGAAATTCAATTTACCTAAAGCAACCTGCAACGTTGCAGGTTGCTTTAGGTAAATTGATAGATTCAATAAAATTAAGCGAAGTACCCACCATGATCGTCATCGTCACTAGGACCAGCCAAAATAACAACATCCAAAGGGCCCCAATTGGGATCCAGAAGCGCACCAAACAAAATATTCATATGGGCTTCTAAATAAAAGCGATACAATAAAAATCGTGTTTCTCTTCGATTATATTGCGAATACATTCGGATAAAATAGAATTCTGCGGAGGGTTCTACTGGGTCTCTAACTATAAATTTGGAGTCGTCATCCTGAAATTCTTTTTTCATGACTTTCATAAAATCGTCTGTGTGTTTCGTAATCGGAAGAAGTAATTTTACCATATTAAGCATATTATCTCACCTCCTATTTTTTCTAATCGAGCCTGTCGATCGGTGATTATACCCCTAGAAGTAGAAAGAATTACAATCCCTATTCCTCCCAAAACTTTTGGGATTTTGGGATAGTTAGAATATATTCGTAGACCGGGCGTACTAATCTGTTTAAAATTTAAACAACTTTTAAAAGGATATGATCCTTTATTATTTCTTCTATACTTTAGAGTTAAAACTAAAAACTTTTTGTTGCTTTCTCGATGTTTTCTGACGTTTTCAAGAAAACCCTGTCGTAAAAGAATTTGAACAATGTTTTCGTTCATCTTAGTGAACGGTATTGGAATAATTCTTTTTCTATTCATGTCCGCATTGCGTAACAATGTGAACATATTTCCGATCATATCTTTGTTCATGATAGCCTCCTGTAATTATGTTTTTTTATGCTATTAGGTGGAAGATAATAGGGTTTTCTTTCTAAGATAACGGAGCTGTTTTTTTTTTTTTATTTATAAGAGGTAGAATAACCCGGTTGAAGAGAGTATATATTTCATTTTTATTTTAATATTTTTCTCGAAAATAAACAAATGAAAGGCTTTTATTCTGTACATGTTAAATCATGAATTAGTACATGGAATCTCCAATAACCCTTGATGTATGTATCCTTAGGTCTATGTGTGTATATGGACCATAGATCCTGTTCATGGATATTTATGTATGGATCCCCTTTATATTTATATAATATATATATAAATCCTACTACCGATTCATGGGGATACTCCATCAAATATCAAGTATAACGTATTATATCAGATTATAGCACCTCGGGTGCGAGTGAAATTATTTTAGTAAAATTTAACTGTCTCAATTCTCGGGCTATTGCGGAAAAAATTCGAGTTCCTTTTGGATTTCCCTGTTTATCAATGAGAACGGCTGCATTATCATCATATTTTATTATTATACCATTATGACGTTTTAGTTCTTTAGAGGTACGTACAATTACAGCTCTGATGACTTGAGATCTTTCTAACGATGAATTTGGCACTGCTTTTTTGATTACAGCGACAATAATGTCACCCATATAAGCATACCGTCGATTACTAGCTCCTATGATTCTAATACACATCAATTCGCGCGCTCCGCTATTATCGGCTACATTTAAATAGGTTTGAGGTTGAATCATATCCTTTTTTCTTATCTTTCAGTCAAAAAGTTGAAATAAAAAAAATATTGTGTGTTCAAAAAAAAAAAGAAACGGAGAATTTCCTTTTTTCATACTAACATTCGTTCTAATGATTATTTGGAAAAAATGAATTGAGTTCGTATAGGCATTTTGGATGCCGCTATTGAAATCGCCTTTCTAGCGATATTTTCTGGGACCCCTCCCATTTCATAAAGTATTTTTCCGGGTTTAACAACAGCTACCCAATATTCAGGCGATCCTTTTCCCGAACCCATACGCGTTTCGGTAGGTCTTACTGTAACTGGTTTGTCTGGAAATATGCAGACCCATATTTGTCCACCCCGGCGAACATTTCGTGACATTGCCCGTCGACCCGCTTCTAGTTGTCTAGATGTGATCCAAGCGGGCTCAAGTGCCTGAAGAGCATATTTTCCGAAGCAAATTTTATTACCGCGAGAGGCGTTTCCTTTTAATTTCCCTCTATGATGTTTGCGGAATCTCGTTCTTTTTGGGTTATAGTTGATGGTTATTTCTCAATTCCATCTCTATTACAGAACCGTACATGAGATTTTCACCTCATACGGCTCCTCGCAAATAAATCGATTGAAAAATCTGGAACCGAAAAAAGAATAATAATTAAAATAATATACACTAATATACATATTTTTTTCTAAAATAGAAAATGAAATAGAATCGCGGGATTTTCGCGGGCGAATATTGACTCTCTGATTATAAATTGAAGATGTAATGTTGGGTTCGTCCACAACTCCTCAAAAAACCATGAATTTTTAGTTTCTTCCGCCATCCCATCTAATGAATCAGTAAGATTTCTAATTTTCATGGAATCTTTTGTATTCACAGGTTCCGTCGTTCCCATCGCTTTTCAATTTATGGTTAGGTCTAAATTCTACAATGGAGCTGCTTTAATAAGATTAATAAGATTTTGTTTTTTTTTTATTCTTTTTTGTTGAATCAACCCTCTCAGTTTTCTTGATTCGTGGCTCTTTATTCGTTTATTCTAATATTCATCCATATATGGATGAATTTTGAATATTGATGCTTTATTACACTACTTTTTATGAGATGACCAATAGACCTTTACATAGTAGAATTCTATATCATTAATATCCTTTTTCTAGCTTTCTTTCACCCCTTCATTTATCTGTATATTCTTATTGCTTTACAACTAATAATTTTATTTTTTTATTTCAGTTGCTATAATTATATCACCACATAGATCCTTATTTTGATTTTCTATTTTCGGCAGTTCTTTCTATCCAGATAATGGGAAGCGATGAGTAGGTTTTTTATAGTAATGAATTCTACGAATTTTTGTAGAAATTGAAACACTCAAAAAAAACCAACGAGTCACACACTAAGCATAGCAACTCCTTCATTCTAAAATGATTCATTAATTTTTTTTTATTCAATCTTCCAAATTTTGTAATTTCTTCAACGTAAAGTATTTCAAATTGTCATTTTTTGTTTTAAAAAAAGATGCAACGTTATAAGGGAAAGTTGATTAGTCGTTGTTTAGAAGTTTTGAAATATCCAGATTTTGACTCCGAATACCCCAAACAAAGTTACAAGTGGAACGGAACAAAAATCCATTGGAGCTCGAATGGTTTGTAGAGGAACCCTACCTTCTCTCGTCCATTCGACACGTGCAATTTCTTTTCCTTCCATACGTCCCGCAATTTTTATTTGAACTCCTTTTGTATCTGCCTGTTCAGCTAATTCAATACCTTTTTGCATTGCTTTACGAAACGAAATTCGATTCCGTAATAGTTCGCTTAAAAATTCTGCAACAATTTTAGCGTCTCTATAAAGATAAGGACTTGGAAGTTTTGTAATTTCAAGGTCGAGTTCTCGGTTCCCACAAGTTACTTTTTTTTGCACTTGAGTCTTTAATTGTTCGACTCTTAGATCCTTAACCTTTTCTTTTAAGGAGTCTGGAAGTCCCATATAGATTATCACTTTAATCAGATCGATTCTTTTTTGAATCTTTATTCGTCCCATTCCATAGCCAGAGATATCGGTCTCGAATTCACAGGATTCGGGTACCGTTTTTTGTATAAAATTATTGATACAATATCGTATAATTTTATCTTCTTTTACATTCTCGGAATACATTTTTGGTTTTGCAAACCAAATAGAATAATGACTTTGAGTTGCACCAAGTCGGAAAACAAGCGGATGTATTTTTTGGCCCATAACCACCACTCGGTATCTTTTTGTTTATCCATAATTATATTTTTTTTTATTAAACTTTCTATATCTTTATTTCTTTTTCTGTTGCAGAATAATACAATTCTTTTTATTCTGCAACAGATTGAGTAATTTATTAATTAATCCGAATCCTCATAATGTTCATTTTTATCAATGATGATTGCGAAAAGTATCCTAAAATGAATGGGAAAATTCACTTCAATGATGATTGTGACCTGTATTTTTAAATATATGGTAAAAAAATATAGGTCCAAGGGTAAATTGAGAAATATATTTTTTCTCATTTTTTGGATACCCTCCCAAGTTTTCGAGTAGGTGAAAATTCTCCTAATTTATGGCCTACCATACGATCTGTTATATAAATAGGTAAATGCTCTTTTCCATTATGGATAGCAATGGTATGCCCAATCATTGTAGGTATAATGGTAGATGTTCTGGACCAAGTTTTTATTAACTCCTTTTCTCCTTTTGTGTTAAGCTTCTTTATTTTTCTTAATAAATGATTGGCTACAAAAGGATTTTTTGTTCGTGAACGTGTCATAGTTAATTATTCCTCCTATAATAACTAAAAAAGTTAATTTTGTTCTCTTATATTTCCAATTCTAAAATATAGAATCTCTAAAAAAAGAAAATCCTATAATGTCCCAGTAAATTGCTATTTTCTTTTGTAAAGACGAAGAAACAAATTCTATTTTATCTACGCTTACGCTCGACTATTTACTACGGCGACGAAGAATCAAATTATCACTATATTGATTCGTTTTTCTAGTTCTTCTTCCAAGTGCAGGATAACCCCAAGGAGTTGAGGGTTTTTTTCTACCAATTGGGGCCCTCCCTTCACCACCCCCATGTGGATGGTCTACAGGGTTCATAACGACCCCTCTTACTACAGGACGCTTGCCTCGCCAACGTTTAGCTCCGGCTCTGCCCAAACTTTTCTGGTTTACCCCAACATTCCCTACTTGTCCAACTGTTGCTGAGCAGTTTTTGGATATCAAACGGACCTCGCCAGAAGGTAATTTTAATGTTGCTGATTTACCTTCTTTTGCAATCAGTTTCGCTACAGCACCCGCTGCTCTAGCTAATTGTCCACCCTTTCCAAGTGTTATTTCTATGTTATGTATGGCCGTGCCTAACGGCATATCGGTTGAAGTAGATTCTTATCAAAACCCCTTCCCAAACTGTACAAGCTTCTTCCAAAGCATACGGCTTTCTGGATGTAGATTCTAATATCTATACAGCTGCATCTTATATATCGTTTATTTCGTAGATTATAAATGACATAACGAAGTACCATACCACATGAGTGGATATATATTATACGAATCCAAATCTTCCGAATGACTCATGTTATGATCTTCTACATCCTAGGTCTTTCTGTTCCGTTCCTTCATCTGGCTTATGTTCTTCATGTAGCATTCAGACCGAATGACTCTATGAAATTACGTTGCTACTTACACCTAGTACGGGTAACGTAGGAGACATTTCTATTTTTTCCCGGGGGAATCCTTAGAATTACCACTGCTTCGCTTTCAATTTGTCCTTGACCATCAAATGAAATGTGAATAATCCGGATCTTCCCCTTATTTGTTTGAAACGAGGAGCGCTTCGTGTTCTGTCGGTGCTTGAAACAATTTTGTCTTCTCCATATTACTATATCTCTAGGGTCAATAATGGTATATTAGCAACTACTGAACTCAATCACTTGCTGCCGTTACTCTTCAGTTTTCTGTTGAAGTCTATCCTGTAGAGGTACTCCAATTGGATAAGAGATCGATTTCTAGGTTTCGCCATAAACCTAATTGGTTACTTCCAATTACGTAAATCAATAGTTCAAACCGCACTCAAAGGTAGGGCATTTCCCATTTTTATAGGAACTTCTGTACCATAAACAATGGTATCTCCAATTATAGCCCCTCTGGGGTGTAAAATATATCTTTTCTCACCATCCCCATAGTGTATGAGACAAATGTGTGCATTTCGATTAGGGTCATATTCTATAGTTATGATTCTACCATATATGTCTTTTTCATTGCGTCGAAAATCAATTTTACGGTATAGACGCTTATGACCTCCCCCTCTATGCCCTGCGGTAATAATTCCTCTGGCATTACGCCCTTTACAACAATGATGTTGTCCAGAAATCAAACGATTTCGTGAATTGGATTTCACTTGACTGTTTAAGGCTCCATTGCGTGTGCTCGGGCTCGAAGTTTTATGTATCGCCATGTTATTAATTGTTTAAGTTCTTTTCTTTCTAACTAAGAGGTGGAATAGAATAACCCGATTCTAAGGAATCGAATAAGCCGGTTCAAGCATAATGATCATACGTTTGTAATGCATTGTATGTCCCATAATAGGTCGCATTCTTCTACCGTTTCTTGGGAGTCCATCGTCCATTGATACAGATCAAATGTTATTATAACTATTCTAACATAATTGGATTGAATCGACCACACCTTTGTTATTGATGGATGATGAGATTCCATTGATATTGATACGGATCCAATCGTTTTTTTTTTGAAAAGAAGATAAAGAATGAATATAGTCAATATAATTCAGATAATCATGTAGCTGTATTTACAAATTTCATTCTGTAACAAAAATCGAGTGGGGGATATTTCTATGGGGATGCATCCAGTAGGAATTGAACCCACGACTTCGCCAATTATGAGTTGGGTGCTTTAACCACTCAGCCATGGATGCTTCGAGGAAACCCTCCGACTTCATCACTAACCCAATTTCAATTGAAGTCAAATCTTTTGGATAAATCAATTTCTCCATGTATGTATCCTTTATCTAATACATACATAGAGAAATTGATTAAAGATAAGATAGATATATATCTATAGATTTCGACTTTTTTATTGATCACTCCTAATAGATATCAAATACATCTCTGCACAAATCGAATTGATATAGAAAGTATCAATTAGAATAAAAAAATGCGGATATAGTTGAATGGTATAATTTCTCTTTGCCAAGGAGAAGACGCGGGTTCAATTCCCGCTATCCGCCGTTACTTCTGTATTGAATAGTATATTTCTTTATATTATCAAATATATATATATAAGTGAATTTCCATTTTTATCCAAAATGGTGCGGAGACAGGATTTGAACCCGTAACCTCAAGGTTATGAGCCTTGCGAGCTACCAAGTTGCTCCACTCCGCCATGCCATAAGAAGAACAATTGACAATTAATGGAAAACAGAGATTGAATTTGCCTGCCGCCCCTCCACCATATCTGTACAAATAGAATAAACCATTTATACGGAATGGTCAAGGGACCGTCCTATGATCGCAGATCATCAAAAAGAATAAAAAAATGAAGAGAATTTTTTATTCTTACCAACTCGATCTTGTTGCACCGGGCAACAAACATTGGTGAACCATTTCACGAAGTGCGTGTCTAGATAATCCAAAGTGTCGATAATTACCTCGTGATCTTCCAGTCGCAAAACAACGTCGATGAAGACGTGTAGGTGCACTATTACGCGGTAGTGCTTCGAACTTTGCCTTAATTTCCCATTTCTCACTTAACGACTGAGCTTTGCTCATTTCTTTTTTTGGAGATCGTCGAATCAAATGATATTTTTTTTCCAATTTTTGCCTCTTCTTCTCCCTGGCAATGCTACTTTTCTTTGCCATTATGATGATGATTCATTTCCTATTAGTATCAATGATAGAAATAAGTCGGATCCTAGATGTAGAAATAGAAGAAGCACCTTCTTCATACAAAGAGATTCAATTTTTGGAGATACAATAAAGAATGAAATTAACCAAATTTACCTGATGTAGAGGCAATCAAGAAAGCTGCATAAGTAAATATATAACCTACCGAAAAGTGGACTAATCCAACCAATCTTGCTTGGACAATCGAAAGAGCCACAGGTTTATCTCTCCATCGAATCAAATTCGCCAAAGGTGTGCGTTCATGAGCCCATGCTAAAGTTTCAATCAATTCCTGCCAATATCCGCGCCATGAGATTAAGAACATAAATCCAGTAGCCCAAACAAGATGTCCAAATAAGAACATCCACGCCCAGACTGATAAACTATTCATACCAAAGGGGTTATATCCATTGATAAGTTGTGAAGAATTTAACCATAGATAATCTCTTAACCATCCCATCAAATAGGTTGAAGATTCATTAAATTGTGAAACATTACCTTGCCATAATGTAATGTGCTTCCAATGCCAATAAAAAGTAACCCATCCAATGGTATTTAACATCCAGAAAACTGCCAAATAAAATGCGTCCCAAGCAGAAATATCACAAGTACCACCTCGTCCCGGACCGTCGCAAGGAAAACTATAACCAAAATCCTTTTTATCCGGCATTAACTTGGAACCACGTGCATCTAAAGCACCTTTTACTAAGATCAATGTAGTTGTATGTAAACCAAGAGCAATAGCATGATGAACCAAGAAGTCTCCAGGCCCGATTGTTAAGAATAGAGAATTACGATTCTCATTAATAGCATTTAACCAACCCGGCAACCATATGCTTCGCCCCGCATTGAGCGCCGGACTATTCGTTGAAGATAAAAGTACATCGAAACCATATGAAGTTTTACCGTGAGCAGATTGTATCCATTGGGCAAATATGGGTTCGATCAAGATTTGTTTCTCCGGAGTGCCAAAAGCAAGCATGACATCATTATGGACATAAAGTCCCAAAGTATGGAACCCCAGAAATAGGCTGGCCCAACTTAAATGGGATATGATAGCTTCTTTGTGCTCTAACATTCTTGCCAATACATTATCCTCATTCTGTTCGGGATTGTAATCTCTAATAAAAAAGATAGCTCCATGAGCAAAAGCCCCCGTCATAATAAATCCTGCAATGTATTGATGATGAGTATATAACGCAGCTTGAGTAGTAAAGTCTTGTGCTATAAACGCATAAGCAGGTAACGAATACATGTGTTGAGCTACCAAAGAAGTAATGACCCCTAACGAGGCTAGAGCAAGGCCTAATTGAAAATGAATTGAATTATTGATTGTGTCATAAAGACCCTTATGTCCACGCCCCAATCTACCCCCCGGAGGAATATGCGCTTCTAAAATATCTTTTATACTGTGCCCAATACCGAAGTTAGTTCTATACATATGACCAGCAATTAGAAAAAGAATTGCAATAGCTAAATGATGATGGGCCATATCGGTAAGCCATAAACTTTGCGTTTGAGGATGGAATCCCCCGAGAAGTGTTAGAATGGCAGTTCCCGCGCCTTGCGAAGTACTAAATAAATGATTACTAGAATCGGGGTTTTGAGCATAAAGATTCCACTGACCTGTAAAAAATGGCCCTAATCCTTGAGGATGAGGCAATACACTTAAGAAATTATTCCATCGAACATATTCTCCTCTGGATCCTGGAATAGCCACATGGACTAAATGCCCTGCCCAAGCTAAGGAACTGACTCCAAATAGTCCTGACAAATGATGATTGAGGCGGGATTCGGCATTTTTAAACCACGAAACGCTCGGTTTCCATTTCGGTTGTAGGTGTAACCAGCCCGCTAATAAGGATATGAAAGAAAGAAATAATAGAAAAATAGCTCCAGTATAAAGATCCTCATTAGTACGTAAACCAATTGTATACCACCACTGATAAACACCGGAATAGGCAATATTCACTGGGCCAAGCGCACCCCCTCGCGTAAAAGCTTCTACAGCCGGTTGACCAAAATGGGGATCCCAAATTGCATGAGCAATAGGTCTTACATGTAAAGGATCCTGTACCCATGCCTCAAAATTTCCTTGCCAAGCTACATGGAAGAGATTCCCGGAAGTCCACAGAAAAATGATTGCTAATTGTCCGAAATGAGAAGCAAAAATATTCTGATAAAGACGTTCCTCAGTAATATCATCATGACTCTCGAAGTCATGTGCGGTAGCAATACCAAACCAAATACGACGAGTAGTGGGGTCCTGAACTAAGCCTTGGCTAAACCTTGGAAATCTTAATGCCATAATGCTTTTCAAATCCTCCTAGCCATTATCCTACTGCAATAATTCTTGCTAAGAAGAATGCCCACGTTGTGGCAATTCCACCCAGAAGGTAATGTGTTACTCCTACAGCACGTCCCTGTACAATGCTTAAGGCTCTAGGCTGAGTAGCAGGAGCAACTTTTAATTTATTATGAGCCCAAACGATGGATTCAATAAGTTCTTGCCAATAACCACGCCCGCTGAATAGAAACATTAAACTAAAAGCCCATACAAAATGGGCGCCTAAGAAAAAAAGACCATATGCAGATAATGAGGAACCATAAGACTGAATTACCTGGGATGCCTGCGCCCATAAGAAATCGCGAAGCCACCCATTAATGGTAATCGAACTCTGCGCAAAGTTTCCTCCTGTGATATGAGTTATTACTCCTTGATCATTTATACTTCCCCAAACATCTGATTGCATTTTCCAACTGAAATGGAATATTACTACAGAAATTGCATTGTACATCCAAAATAATCCTAGGAAGACATGATCCCAAGCGGATACTTGGCATGTCCCCCCTCTTCCCGGGCCATCACAAGGGAACCGAAAACCAAGATTTGCTTTATCCGGTATCAAGCGTGAGCTACGAGCAAATAGAACACCTTTTAGGAGTATCAATACCGTCACATGAATTGTAAATGCATGAATATGATGTACCAAAAAATCTGCGGTTCCTAATGGAATAGGTAACAAAGCTACTTTGCCGCCCACTGCCACTAAATCACCACCGCCCCAAGTCAAACTGGTGCTTGTTGTTGCACCAGGGGCTGTTGTGCCAGGTGCTAAAGCATGGGTATTTTGTATCCATTGAGCAAAGACAGGTTGTAATTGTATAGCGGTATCTGAAAACATATCTTGAGGGCGCCCTAAAGCACTCATGGTATCATTATGAATATACAACCCAAAACTGTGAAAACCTAAAAATATACACACCCAGTTGAGATGTGATATGATTGCATCACGATGTCTAAGAACACGATCTAATAGATCGTTGTATCGAGTAGTTGGATCATAGTCTCTTACCATAAAAATGGCTGCATGTGCAGCAGCACCAACTATGAGAAAGCCCCCAATCCACATGTGATGTGTGAACAATGACAGTTGTGTACCATAATCAGTAGCTAGGTATGGATAAGGAGGCATAGCATACATATGGTGAGCTACAATAATGGTCAAAGAGCCTAACATAGCTAGGTTAATAGATAATTGAGCATGCCATGACGTTGTTAGGATCTCATATAGCCCTTTATGACCCTGGCCTGTAAATGGACCTTTATGGGCTTCTAAAATATCTTTTATACCATGACCAATACCCCAGTTAGTTCTATACATATGACCCGCAATGAGAAAAAGAATTGCAATAGCTAAATGATGATGTGCAATATCAGTAAGCCATAGACCACCAGTTAGTGGGTCTAATCCTCCACGAAAAGTAAGAAAGTCCGCATATTTTGACCAATTCAAGGTAAAAAATGGGGTTGCTCCCTCAGCAAAACTTGGATAAAGTTGAGCCAAAAGATCCCGATTCAAGATAAATTCATGAGGAAGTGGGATCTCTTTGGGATCTACTCCAGCATTTAGAAATTGGTTAATTGGTAAAGATACATGTACTTGATGCCCCGCCCAAGAAAGAGACCCAAGTCCTAGTAGACCTGCCAAATGGTGATTCAACATGGATTCTACATCTTGAAACCAAGCCAATTTTGGAGCAGCTTTGTGATAATGAAACCAACCAGCAAAAAGCATTAAGGCTGCAAAGACCAACGCACCGATTGCAGTACAATAGAGTTGTAATTCACTAGTTATTCCAGATGCTCGCCAAATCTGAAAAAAACCGGAGGTTATTTGTATTCCCCGGAAACCTCCCCCTACATCACCATTCAATATTTCTTGGCCTACTATTGGCCAAACCACCTGGGCACTAGGTCGAATGTGAGTAGGATCATTTAGCCATGCTTCATAATTTGAAAAACGAGCACCATGGAAATACATGCCACTCAGCCAAAGAAAGATAATGGAGAGTTGACCGAAATGAGCACTAAATACTTTTCGGGAAATCTCCTCTAAATCACTAGTATGGCTATCGAAATCATGAGCATCAGCATGTAGGTTCCAGATCCAAGTAGTAGTATCAGGTCCCTTAGCTATTGTTCTTGAGAAATGACCAGGTTTTGCCCATTGCTCGAAAGAAGTTTTTATGGGATCCCTATCTACCAAAATTTTGACTTTTGGTTCCGGCGAACGAATAATCATTGAGTCCTCCTCTTTCCGGACAACACATACAAAGAGACCCGCCAACATAAAACATAATTCGTGAACTTATGAGAAATGTTTATATTGAATATCTTTCTCTTCTATCTCCCATCTATTCCATATTTTCTTGAGTTATTCACTAGAACAATTAGGATCCGGAAGTGAATCCGGGGCAAGTGTTCGGATCCATTATGACATAGCAGTGAGGCGCTCAACGGACCCTTTTATTTGATTGATGGGGACAATAAACTATCAAAAATTCAATATATATAATGGATTTTCTATATATTTTATTCTCTATTAGAGAATAAAATATAGACAATAATATTTGAATTAGAATAAAAAAAAGAAAATAATAAAAAGACTGTTCTTATTCAAAACGCCCTGTGATCTTCAACCAATTCTGTGCCTCAATATAATTACCAGGGGTAAGGGCTATAGCTTGTTTCCAATATTCAGCAGCTTGATCAAACCAAGATTCTCCAATTTCAGAATCTCCCTGTCGAATGGCCTGTTCTCCGCGGTCGGAATAGGGGAGTAAAATCCTTCCCTTAGAACCGTACTTGAGAGTTTCCTGACTCATACGGCTCAACAGTCAATTCTTTTGATCTTCCATTTTTTCTGGAGTTAATAACAAGAAAAGAGGTTAATTACATGAGTTTAAAACTTGAATTTGGATTAATAATTCAATTGAATCCTTTGTTTTTAGTTTTATCTTTTCTCCTACCTTCTGAAGAAGAAGGCATCGACATTAATACTAACGCTCTTATTTGAATTTTCTCAAAGGTAACTATCTCGAGTTCATATATCATTTCATATATAATATATCTATTTCTATAGAATCTGTGAGAAAGACTTTTCTTCATAAGAAAAGACTTACTATCTTTGGGATCTGATACTACACCGCTGCTCAAAACCTTCGGGGATCAACTTTATTACATAAGTTGATTTCGAATCTATCATCATATAAGTAAGCAGTTCTGGTTGTATCGGCCAAAAACCTTGTTAATTGATCTTTACGGTGCTTCCTTTATCAATTAGATCTTTTATCCATAGAAAAAAGTATCTAGGCATATATATATTCTATTTCTTCATATTTTTACTTCTATGAATATGAAGTTTCTTTCTTTGCTACAGCTCATAAAAATCGTTGTTTCGAACGATATATATGTAGAAAGCCTATTTTTTTTGTCTAGTATTTATGACTATTAGTGGAGGTTCTTTTCTTTTTTCTTTCTATAGTGGAGATAGTCGCACGTAATGACAGATCACGGCCATATTGTTAAAAGCTTGAGGTAAGAAAGGGTTTCGTTCGAGTGCCCGAAAATAGTATTCCAAAGCTTTTGTATGTTCTCCGTTACTTGTGTGGATAAGGCCGATGTTATAAAGTATATAACTTCGATCATAGGGATCAATTTCCAGTCGCATCGCCTCATAATAATTCTGTAAAGCTTCCGCATAATTTCCTTCAGATTGAGCCGACATCCGTTACGGTCGTCATTCGGTTCAAAGAATCTCCGTTCCAGAACCGTACGTGAGATTGTCATCTCATACGGCTCCTCCTTTATGTGGATAATGAGAAACATCCATGGAATCAAAAAAGATTGCAATATTCTCATTATCAACTGAGCGGGACTAGTGTTTTTACACGAAATCTCTAGCCAACCTTTCTGTAAAGGATCTTTTATTAACATTTAGTAAGTTATTACTGGATAAATCAATCGTAACTTCAACAATTTATTTGTCCTCAACGCCGCTTAATTTCCCGGAATTAGTCACTTCAACAGTCTTTGATGGTTATATGGGTATCCAAAATACGAACGAGATGGATGTTTGTTGTCCCAACCATTCTAGTTAGTCCCGATCCCGATAAGAAAGGAAGGATTTTTTTTACAAATTTTTCTCCTGTTGTTGATTCCCTAGCGTAGTGCTTCTTCCCCCATGCCGCCTATTTGTACTAGTGGAGTAGGATTCACCTAACCCCATAAATAGGTATATATAGGTATAACCTTTCGCTTAATACTATAAA
The DNA here is from genome assembly GCA_963859935.3 of Lathyrus sativus. Classification (NCBI taxonomy): domain Eukaryota; kingdom Viridiplantae; phylum Streptophyta; class Magnoliopsida; order Fabales; family Fabaceae; genus Lathyrus; species Lathyrus sativus. The sequence goes on along the minus strand of CAWUDS030002064.1, from coordinate 8,734 downwards.
CCTAAAATTGAAGCATATTGAGGCTGCATTAATCGGGAATACACGACAGAAGGGATTAATCGTTTTATTTCCAAACTTCACCTTCAGCAAGCGTCGGTTTTTTTTGATTTGTCTCTGAAGAATGTATCTTTCTCCTAAGACTGAGATCGGTAAAAAAAAAAAATAATCAAATCGCACCATCTCTGTAATAAGTGAATGCCTCTTTTTCTCCAGAAGTTGTGGGAATTATTCGTAATAAGATATTGGCTACAATGGTAAAGGTCTTATCAATAAAATTTCCATTTATCCGAGATCTAGTCATAGGTAGCAATCCATTCTATAATTTCATTTTTTATCGCGTGATAAAATAATTCCCCAAACAAAGGAATTGTACAATACAGTACGAAATAACGTAAAAATGGACTTATTAATCAAATTACTTTATTCTACGGTAGGCTTTGAAGTTGAAGTAGAATTTTTTTTTTTTTAGTTTCAATTGATTGTATTGTGTGCGCTTACGCAAATGGGATATAAATGCCTCACTATTCACTCGATTTAGGGACATAATCATTATGTAGGAGAGATGGCCGAGTGGTTCAAGGCGTAGCATTGGAACTGCTATGTAGGCTTTTTGTTTACCGAGGGTTCGAATCCCTCTCTTTCCGCACCCTTACCAAGTTCATCAATGTTACTGACGTCAATGTTTTAAATAATATATAGATAAAATTATTGCAACTTTTATATGCATTCTCTATTCCTAATTTGTTTCTGTAATATAGAAAATTGTGCATAAAGTGGGCAAGGAATAACAATTTTGCTACACCCACTTCTATACACGAATGGGGGGGGAAAATACTCGGATCAAAATTCTTGTTATTTTAACGAGGTTTAAGTCTGACGAGAATAATATTCTACAACCAGCAATTCATTAATTTTCAAACCAACCCATTTACTATCTATTATTTGATTGACTAATCCTTTATATTGGTCTGGATGAAGAGTCAAATGGGTTGGCACTCTTTTGCGGGGGGCTGATTTAAGAGAATTTTGAATTATAGTTCTCGATTTTTGTTCATCCTTGGCTGTAATAATATCTTTAGGTTTACAACGATAACTTGGTATATCTACTATACGACCATTAACTAAAACATGTCTGTGGTTAACTAATTGACGGGCTTCAGGAATAGTCGCAGCCATACCCAATCGAAAAAGTATGTTATCTAAGCGCATTTCTAGTAATTGGAGTAAAACCTGGCCGGTTGACCCTTTCGCTTTTCCAGCGATACGAACGTATTTAAGCAATTGTCGTTCTGTAAGACCATAATGAAAACGCAATTTTTGTTTTTCTTCTAAACGAATACGATATTGAGATTTTTTACTGGAGAGCGATTCTTCGCTTCCAACTCTTCTAACTGGAAGCTCTTTTCTGGTTAGTCCTGGTAAAGCCCCCAGACGGCGTATTTTTTTGAAACGAGGCCCTCTGTAACGTGACATAAACACTCCTTTTTAAAATGGAAAATCTCATAAAGAAAAATCAAAACTAAACTAAATGACAAATATGATATTATAAATGAAGTGAAATCTACTTCAAGTATTGTACTATTAAAGTATTGTACTACTGTAGTACAAAGAAGAATTAGAAGGATTCTATCAGTATCCGAATGGAATTCTATTCTATCGATATAGAAATAAAAAAGAAATAAAAAAAGCCGGCTATCGGAATCGAACCGATGACCCTCGCATTACAAATGCGATGCTCTAACCTCTGAGCTAAGCGGGCTCTCAGAACACAAATTGTGCATTTATCAGAATTCTTTCCTAAACTACTGGGATCCTAGTTATTAACTATTTCATATTAGCTCTTCATAACACAATTACTATATCATAACATAATCAAATAAATACAAAAAAAGATAGAATATCCCATATTTATTTGATATTCTAGTATATAGAATATGATACAAATCGGAATCATTTAAAAATACGAATCCAAATTATTTTCATTACCAATTACCTAGAATACTCTTTTTATCCATTTATCTAATAATTAATAATTTATCCAATATTTTTGGATCCATAAAAAAAGAATTGGATAAAAAATAATTTTCATCCATATCATATAGTAAGATTCTCTTTTTTTTTTTAGTTTTGAATTCCATTTTGGAATATTTGGATTCTTCCAATTTCTATTATTTATCTATTTCGATTATTAATAATTCATATTTATTATATGTATTTATCCCGATCCTTATTATTTTTATTTATATAATTTGAATTATGAAAAGTAGAATGGAATTCGATAGGAAGATTATTTCTATGTATATCTTCTTTATATATTCTTTAATATTCTAGAATACTTTCTATTTCATTCTATCTAGATTAATAGATAGAATATATCTATAGAAAATAGTAAAGAGTATATAGAATATTATCTTTAATATAAAAAAATATTACTATAAATAAATATTTTAAGATATATATAATATTCTTTCTTAATATTATTTTATTGAATTCAATAATGACTAATTAGATTACAGTTATTTATATTCAATAATGATTATGCATTAAGATGAAATATGTATAATGTATTTTATACATATAATATAAAAATATGGATTTATACATATCCATTTGAATTCTAAAAAATTGGATGGATTATCCAAAGAAATTGGATTGGATAAGTAATGAAAAATTAGATCCTTCTATTGAATTTCTAACTGAATATCGAAATCTAAATTAATAAATAGATTTTTATTATTTTCGTTATAAGGTCTGTATCGGTCTGCTCGAAGGAAAAAAAGAATCGAACGTTAGAGTATTCGAAATTCTATCAAAAAAGAATAGAAGGGGTACATCTAAAATAGAGATATATGTAGTATATATCTCTGTATATTGAATTGCGAATACAGAGATAATAGAATCATTTCTGATTCGAGTAAATACGGGTATCTGATATAGATGAAAGAAAATCTATCAACAAAAAACAAATAGAAGGAAATTTTAATTTTCCCAACCCAATATGGGAGTAGATTTCAACAAATAAATTCAACAGTTCCAGCATATAATTCTCAGAATACAAATGAAAAAACATCCTAATGCGATATGATATCAATCTCAAAGAAAAAACGGGGGATATGGCGAAATTGGTAGACGCTACGGACTTAATTGGATTGAGCCTTGGTATGGAAACTTACCAAGTGAAAACTTTCAAATTCAGCGAAACCCTGGAATTCAAAATGGGCAATCCTGAGCCAAATCCTTCTTTCCGAAAACAAATAAAAGTTCAGAAAGTGAAAATAAAAAAAGGATAGGTGCAGAGACTCAATGGAAGTTGTTCTAACAAATGGAGTTGACAACATTCAATTGATTAATGAAGATTTCTAACTTCTATTTGTAAATATTTGGATTCTATCACAATTGAAACATTAGAATCAAATCAATTACAACTGGAAGAAAAAATCAATGAATAGAATATTCATTGCTCAAATCAGTCACTCCAACATAATCTGATGGATCAGTTGAATAACTTATTAATCAGACGAGAATAAAGATAGAGTCCCATTCTACATGTCAATACCGACATCAATGAAATTTTGAGTAAGAGGAAAATCCGTCGACTTTAGAAATCGTGAGGGTTCAAGTCCCTCTATCCCCAAAAAATTTCCCTCCTATATTCTGGCCCTTTTTGGATTTACTTGACATAGACTCAAGTAATTTCTTAGATTTCGGATGGTGCGTCAAGAATGGTCGGGATAGCTCAGACGGTAGAGCAGAGGACTGAAAATCCTCGTGTCACCAGTTCAAATCTGGTTCCCGGCAACTCATTATGTATGAGTATCTATTCCCATATTTCTTTTGAAAAAAGGGAATAGATACATATTTATTAGTGGTCTTAATCATCCTACATAATTTATGTAGGCGTACGGCGATATGCTCTTTCTAGATGAAGAATGAATGGATGTATATTCTAGGGATCAAAAGGAAGTATGAAAATGAATGATTCAAGTTTGTTTTGATTTTTTCTGCGCTGCAATAACAATTGTTAATATTTCAATTGAAACAATATTCAAATGCTTCAATTAGTTGCTTGAAACACCAAGCAGAACTTTTTCAGTTCATCCTATTGGCTCGTCCGAAATCAGTATTGCTCCATCCCATTTTTGAATCTCAATGAATCCCTCTTATAATAAGAGAGGAATGAAACCTCTATTATTCTGACTAATCGATAAGTCAATGGACATACAGATATTTCTTTCTTTAATATCTGGGGTTGTCGAAGTTAAGATTACTTTCTTATTTTTCGCATTTAGTGAGCATCTTGTATTTCATAAAAATTAGGGGCGATATAATCTTTACGCAAAGGCCATCCTATCCAACTTTCGGGCATTAAAATACGTTTCAGACGCGGATGATTATCATAATAGATTCCTAACATATCATAAGATTCCCTTTCTTGAAAATCTGCACTTTTCCAAACCCAGAAAATAGAAGGAATTCTCGGATTTTGCCTTGGGGTAAATACTTTTATGCATACCTCTTCGGGTTGATCTAGACTATACTCTATTCTCGTAAGATGATAGACACTCGCTAATAGTCCTCCTGGTGCTACATCATAGGCACATTGGGAACGTAGATAATTGTAACCATATACATATAAAATAACAGCAATCGAATGCCAATCCTCGGGCTTTATTTGTAAAGTCTCTATTCCTTGGTAATCAAAACCCAAAGATCTATGAACTATTCCGTGTTTGACTAGCCAAGCAGACAAATTACCTTGCATTTTTTGATTTCTCCCGAGTTTTTTATAAGATTGGTATAAGTATTTACCATTTATTTCCATTACAATGAAATTTTGTCAGATTGACTTGCTTGCTATTTCTTATTGTATTTTGTACAAAAGGATCCTGTTTAATTCACTTTTTCGTTCGTCGGAGGATACTTAATTTTTTTATATTTCCAAAATGTGTCCGAGGTTATCTCGGAAATAGATGATGGTTGATAGAATAATCCTTTATTAGAATTGCCGGTATGAGTACTGTGTCCAACATCAAATTTGTGGTTGGTAGTAAAACACCTACGTTGATAACTAATTGGATCTTCATAGATTTCTCGAGATATTTTCTTACGAAGTTTTGTTATAGCATCTATAACCGCTTCCGGTTTAGGTGGACAGCCCGGCAAATAGACATCCACAGGAATTAGCTTATCCACGCCCCGAACAGTACTATAAGAATCGGTACTGAACATACCTCCTGTAATTGTACAAGCTCCCATAGCAATAACATATTTTGGTTCGGGCATTTGCTCATATAATCGAACTAAAGAAGGAGCCATTTTCATAGTTACGGTGCCCGCTGTTAAAATGAGGTCTGCCTGCCTAGGACTAGAGCGTGGTACCAGTCCATAACGATCGAAGTCAAATCGCGATCCTATTAATGAAGCAAATTCAATGAAGCAACAACTAGTACCATAGAGAAGCGGCCATAAACTGGATAGTCTTGACCAATTTGAAAGATCATTTAATGTAGTAGAAATAACTGAATTTTTGGTTTTTTGATCAAGTAAGGGAAACTCAATGGAATTCATAACTGTCTCAATGTTTTGTTTAATTGTCTAAATATTCAAGAATTAAGACCATTCTAATGCTCCCTTTCGCCATGCATAAACTAAACCAACAATTAGGATAAGCACGAAGATGAAAGCTTCTATAAATACGGATACCCCTAATACATCAAAACTCATTGCCCATGGGTAAAGAAAGACTGTTTCAACATCAAAAACAACAAAAACGAGAGCAAACATATAATAACGGATTTCAAATTGTAACCAAGCATCGCCCATCGGTTCTATTCCAGATTCATAACTAGAAAGTTTTTCTGGCCCTTTCCTAATTGGAGCTAAAATTCCAGAAATTAGAAATGCCAAAATAGGAATAAAGATCGATATTATTAGAAATGTCCAAAAAATATCATATTCATAAAGCAAAAACATAAATGTACTCCTATGAATGTGGAAAATATACTGGATTCATATTAATTCTTAGTCGATTTGAATTTAAATTTCAAAATTATTAGATTCATTAATCTAAATAGAAATGCTTTGTATTTTATTAAGTTTACATTTTAAAAGTTGACATTATTTCTAGATTAGTATCTGAGTATACTAATACTAATATTAGTATATCATTAATCTATTCAAATAGAAATGAATTGATTCATTCTTTCGATTACAAAAAGTATTTCAACTATATTTATACTACTAGTATTACTAGTATGGAGTATTTAGTATTCCATATACTACTACTATACTAAATATAGTAGTATCGGTAGTACTATTAGGGCTATACGGACTCGAACCGTAGACCTTCTCGGTAAAACGGATCAAACTATTATTATTATCAAAATGATTTGAATTGTTTTAAAGACCCAACGTGCATTTTTTTTTTTTTGCATTGGGCTTTTTCATTAACTGATAGAAATATCAATTAGTCTACCATCTTTTTTCTTTACACAAAGAAAAAGGAAATGACTCCCTGTGCTCTGATTTCTTATTTAGATCAAAATCTAAGAGCACTACCAAAGTTTTTCAAAGAAGAAGGTTATTCTGACGTAGGTCTGCTTCTGGCCTGGATCAACTTAAGTTAAATGGACTCTCTATCAACCTACTTCAATAAAAATATCAAATAGGAAATGAAACTTCATACACCTTAAAGTTCATAAGATAGGAAGAAAAGATATTTTTTTGGAGGTCCCTAGCCTCATTGCCTAGCATTGAATAGATTTTAGTATTCACCTTATCAATATCTCATTATGGATTCCATTTGACGTCTAAATCCTTTGTCAGGCTATTGTTCTCTTAATTTTCTTTCTGGAGTAAGACATTGATTTATCAATTAAGATCAACTCTTTTAATTACATGATGGACTCCTATGAAAAAACATTGGCGCATGTGTAAACGAGGTGCTCTACCTAACTGAGCTATAGCCCTTGTGCTTTTGATACAGATTTGATCATATTCGATAAATAAATTCTTGTCAAGATAAATATTAAATTACATGATCCAATCTCTTTGATTTATATTGCGTTTGTATTATTTATAAATAATATAACATTTATAATCCATTGATCTGATCGAGAGCTACTTTTTTTATTTAGGATGATAAATGACCTACTTAACTCAGTGGTTAGAGTATTGCTTTCATACGGCAGGAGTCATTGGTTCAAATCCAATAGTAGGTAAGGTATTGGTAGAACTTAGTAGATACCATTGATTCCGGTATCTAATAAGTTTTTCTACTCACCATTTTTTTTTATTGTAATTTTCTATCTTTTTTCTATTTTTTGGCTGCACCAACTTGTTACGAGATCCTCTTGATAGGCTCTACGATAGCCTCGACTCGTGTCTTAGCTCGCCGGAGAGCTAGATTTGCTTCAATTGTTTGTCTCTTGCCTTCAGCCTTATTTAAGTTAGCTTCTGCTATTTTAAGAGTTTGTTGTGCTTCTTGTGGATTAATGTCACTAGCCCTTTCTGCATCAGGTACTAAAATAGTGATCTCATTATTGCCGATTCTAGCAAAACCACCCATCAGAGCCATCGTTAACCATCGGTCCTTAAGGCGTATTCTCAAAATACCTATATCTAAAGCTGTGGCAATAGGCACATGATTTTTTAATACCCCAATTTGTCCACTATTAGTAGATAAAATAATTTCTTTCACTTCTGAATCCCAAACAATTCGATTGGGGGTCAGTACACAAAGATGGAAAGTCATTTCTTGAATTTGTTCTCCATTTCTAAGTTAAGTTCGTAGCCTTCGCAGTAGCTTCATCGATATTACCCACCAAATAAAAGGCTTGTTCAGGAAGACTATCTAATTCTCCAGAAAGAATCAATTGAAATCCTCTAATTGTTTCTGCGAGACCAACATATTTCCCTGGGGAACCAGTAAATACTTCTGCTACGAAAAAAGGTTGTGATAAGAAACGTTCCATTTTTCGTGCTCTTGCTACGGTTAAGCGATCCTCTTCGGATACTTCGTCCAACCCAAGAATAGATATCATGTCCTGAAGTTCTTTGTAACGCTGTAACGTTTGTTTAACTCTTTGCGCAGTTTCATAATGTTCTTCACCGACGATCCGAGGTTGGAGCATGGTGGACGTTGAATCTAAAGGATCTACTGCTGGATAGATACCTTTGGCAGCTAATCCTCTTGATAGTACAGTAGTTGCATCCAAATGTGCAAATGTCGTGGCAGGAGCAGGATCGGTCAAATCGTCTGCAGGTACATAAACTGCTTGAATAGAAGTTATTGACCCTTCTTTGGTAGAAGTAATTCTTTCTTGTAAAGTACCCATTTCAGTACCCAGGGTCGGTTGATAACCCACAGCGGAAGGCATTCGGCCCAATAAGGCCGATACTTCGGATCCGGCTTGGACAAAACGGAAGATATTGTCGATAAATAGAAGGACGTCCTGCTCATTGACATCTCGGAAATATTCTGCCATAGTTAGGGCAGTTAAACCAACTCTCATACGAGCTCCGGGGGGTTCATTCATTTGACCATAGACTAAAGCGACTTTTGATTCCGCAATATTTTTTTCATTAATTACTCCGGATTCTTTCATTTCCATATAAAGATCATTTCCCTCACGAGTACGCTCACCTACTCCGCCAAATACAGATACACCTCCATGAGCTTTGGCAATGTTATTGATCAATTCCATAATGAGTACTGTTTTACCTACCCCAGCTC